>OMNZ01081264.1:0-33049 GCA_900303255.1 Lesueurigobius sanzi
TAATACATTTATAAAAAATATTATATATATACTGTATATAATACAACTCCTGATAGAAAGTGGCCATAGAAATGTACTACTGCATTTGGAGAATATCCAGTTGTATTATATTTACGCTGTGATCCTTGACGGTGACGTCACCGTAAACAGGAAATACATACACCGCGTGTAGCTACAAAGCAGCCAGATAGCGGAAATTAGTAAAAAATAAACGTCTTTGGAGAACTTTTTTGCAACGCGAAAAGGCCAACTGGTGAACGAGAAGAGCCCAAAACCTCCAAGAGAAAGAAGACTAATTATTTAAACAAACAACCAGAGTCCTACCGCTACAGGTGACTCTCTCTGCATAATATGTGGAGACAGGAAAACAAACGAGGCAATCGACACATGAAGACACCCTGGATTAAAATAAATCTTTGGAGTTTTTTGAAAGATGAAAAAACGAAGGACAGAAGCAGAGAAACAGCCCAGGCCTTCAGTGTTTGGTGAGTGTTACTTTTCATGCACAACTTATTCTCGCTGTATTTATGTGAAAATAATACCTTCTAAACCGGTCGTTGTAGTGCAAAAAAGTTTGGGCACCACTGCTGTTGTAGCGGATTTTTTTAAAGTGAGGTGAGTGGAAGGACAGTGCGTGTTTGAGCGGGAGGCAGATGCCACAGATTTGCCAGATTGCAGGCGCTGCTAGAAATGGCTGTTATTTCAAATGCGTAGCATATTTAAACCCCTCGGTTAACCGGTTTTAACCGGCTAATGAGCCTCGGTGGCCGGTTAAGAAAATGTTTGGTTGTCGCCATCCCTACTAGTGTCTAGTTGAAAAGCGTAAACAGACAGGTTTTTTTTATTTGCAACTGATTTTTGCGCTGCATTATGGGTAATTGTCGCCAGCGCTTCCCTATTCACTCACTTCACTGGCCCACACACGTTTTCTTTCACTCTGCTCTGTCGTTCTTCTAAGTCTTCATACACATCATCCGCTCTTTCAACAAGCAATAACAGTTCATCCTTTGGTTTTCCCACACTGCAAATACCCTTTCTCTTCAGTCTTTCATGCAATTCAGGCACTGTCACTCGTTTGTCACCGTGTTTCGCCGTGTTAATGCGATCAACCGGAAGTGCACATGGCAAAGAACGGTGTCACTTTTTGATCACAGCGCTGCCCAGTGGATGACATTTTGGGAGAGCAGAACGCCCGAATTACACATGTATTTGCTTTACAGCCTGGAACAACATTTAAATGTGCACAAGTTCATTTTTAGTCATACTTTTCCTTATTTACTTCAATTTTAGACTTGTTTAGTCACGTGTTTGTATTTTTTGATGAAATATTCCTTATTTAGGGTTTTTGTTAAGTGTGGTGTTGAAATTCATATGTAAAGAATGCCCCTAACTGGTGTTGGATATCGGAGCTGATAACCAACAGCTGAGGCCGAAGCAATGACTGAGTCACTCCTAAAGTAGTGAAATAGTAATTTGTCCACTGCTGAAGGTCTCTGTTTGTGTTTTAGTTTGAAAAAAAAAAAAATACTGATAAAAACATGTTAATGTTAATGATCAGATCACTTTATGTTGGAAAGTTGTCTGTATTAATGTAACATGGACCTGTCACGGTTTCACTCACTACAAACCAGTTTCTTTATTAGTGGAAGTCTCACAGTATCGGTTGCTATTGGGTATTGGTTCCCCCCTTCTGCAAACAAATTTACCTTCGGGTACTAATAAAGAAACCTTGACCTTGACCTTGGTAGATACTCAAACCACAAGAACTGGTTTCGCTATCGGACACAAGTTGGTGCCTCTCTATGTAAAATATTGCAATATTCAAGTAATTCAGTTATGAAATATTGCCATTTTAATCAGATAGTGCAGCTGCTCTCCAATATTACAGTGAATGTCTGCAGCACTGATCGTCACTTACACTTTATGGGTTATGGTAAGTCATGCTTTTATGATTGCCTGTTTGACCAGGTTTATGATTAATATCTCTGTATTTATTGCACCTCTCCAAATGAGGGTTTGATGTCTTCTCTACTTACACAAAGTTTAAAAAATGACTCTAGTCTTAATATTAAATTACGGTTGCGTTATTCAATCATACAACTGCACAGATGGTGTCTGTTTGGTCTCAAAAACAGGGAAGTGACCATAGAGACCCCTGCCCAGCTTGTCAAATTCTAGGATATCCTGAATGCAAACTTTATGTCTAAGTAAGTAATATTAGAAACTACTGCAATTGTCTTACCCATGGAACATGAAATACCCATAAACCTAGTTGTGTATAAGCTGCAATGCGTCATTTTCTACAATATTTTTTATTATGTAAGACCTGAGGCTGCTTGCTTAAAAGATTCAAAACATTGCGTGGGATATATAACATTACCACACAGACACTGTCAGGCAAGGCAGATTTATATGTTCATACTCAAGGAAATTTCATTCAAAGTGCTTCACATTTACATTAAATGCAAAGAGTGCAGATAAAATACTTTTTTCAGCCTGGATTTGAACCACTTCATGAGGTTCTTGGAGCCCGAGTTGGTTCATCTGGCACTAACATGTCAGAGCTGTACTTTGGTGCTAGACCATGAAGATCTTTAATAAAACTCTAGATTGGACATGACGCTCTTTAACGTGACAAACGTGGCGGCCATGTTGCGATTGGCCGGTGAGACTAATGCTCACAGACAGTCGTATAAAAACAGGAACATAGTTTCATTGATAAATGGACATACCACATAGTGCAAATAGAGCAGTGCAAATGAAACAGGTTATTTAGTTTACATTAGTCTGATACAGAGTTATTAAGTGTTCATGGCTCTGATACAAAAGTATTGAATGTTATTGAGTGTTCATGAGCCTAATAGCGGCGGCAAAGAAGCTGTTTTTGTGGCTGTTTTTGTTCAAATTATGTCTATTTTCTTCATTCAGTACTGTGCTCATGCAAACAAAATTATTATTTAGGAGAGGAAGTGAGAATAGGGAGGTACTGCTGTACTTTTTTTTTTTTTTTTAGCATTTATAGCACTAGCTACTTCAAAGACATTATAACATAAACGATATGATATCAAACAATAAAATCAAATATCGGAAAAAAAAATATTTTCTAGCTAGACATAAGGTCAGTATTTGGAAAGAAAAAGTCATGAAATGAACAGAATTATTATAAAAAGCATAAAGATAAGTCCTATTCATTTACATTATACACTATAGGTCCAAAAGGACAATCATAACTTGGAGCTTGCCATTCGTTCCAATGTGTTATATGGCCATGTCGTCTCTAGAGTTTTATTAAAGATCTTTGCTTGTAAGTCTACTCCCTGAGCGACAGGAAGTGCAGACACCTGAGCACTGGACTAATGTGGTCGTATTTCTTGGTTCTGGTCAGGACTCAAGCAGCATTGTTCTGTATTGCTGCAGCTGTCTTAGCACTGTGCACTCTTTATCGCATTTATGTAAAAGCTTCACAGGATAGAAAACATTTATATTGATATTGTTTTAAATTATTTAAATATTTTCTCAAGTAAAAACTGATAGATTGAAGGATTCAATCAAACCTGATGAAGACTCTAGCAGTCGAAACGCGTCGTTAAATAAATGACTATTTCTGCAGATTCAGAGTGCCTCAACTTCTCGTCTTCTATCTTGTAAGATCATCTTTGCCCTTCCCGTCTGTTGAGCACCTGTCTCTGTAAGTTTTTGACTATTCTACTTGAGAAGGTTTTGACTACGGTCCAGTGCAGCACTCTCTGCTTCCTTCTTTTCCAATAAAAACTGATATTTATTGATGTTTTGATGGTGAGAGCATGTATGTTGCACCACCGTATGCAAACAAAACACTAATACATAAACATGTCAAGACCTCACCCTTCTAATGTAATTTGAAAATTCCTAATAAGTCAGATATCATTATGCTT
This sequence comes from Lesueurigobius sanzi, assembly GCA_900303255.1. NCBI lineage: Eukaryota > Metazoa > Chordata > Actinopteri > Gobiiformes > Gobiidae > Lesueurigobius > Lesueurigobius sanzi. The sequence continues at coordinate 3,915 of OMNZ01081264.1, forward strand.
CATATCATATCAATCCTTTGTTCATCCACGTGTGCCTGTCGGGCTGCCATACTTTCCCTGCGGGGCATCTCCCTGTGTGCTTCCATGTCCCATCCCCAGTCGCTCGGGTTTGGAGTTGTCCGGGACTGGCCTCTTTCTGTCTGCTCAGGCTCTCGTCCCACTTGGGCAGAGCGGTGCTGAAAGATTCGGGCTATTACTCGGAAAGTGGAAGAGGGAGAGACTCGGGGGGAGAGGGAGGGGGGCGCTGCATGCAACTAGAGAGATTTTGAGGAATTATTGAGCGTATCCTGCCAGGCTTTTCACCCCCGGGGTTTGCACATAATGATTTTAGGCATCGTTCAAGACGTGCTGTCCTACAGTGCAGTTATCATAGTAATGGGCAAGACCGTCGGTGAGGTTTACAGAAATACTGGTTTAAATGTTTTTTGGGTAAAGATTTTTAAAAGTATTCCTGAAAATGTAATTTGTATATACAACACAGAATACAGAATTGAGCTATATATTGGCATTGGACGCAATCAGAGCCTGAATAATGTTTAAAGGTACACTGTGTAACATTTCACCCAATAAACGTCTCCAGCTCGTCTCCATGGTGATGTTGACTATAGCATAATATTTACATACTGTATGTTAGCTAGGTCCTCATCCATTCCTTGATTGCCCACCGCAAAATTAGCATTTTCTATTTCTAGCTGGTCATAGGAGCATGTTTTGTGTTGCTGACAACAGTAAATTAAGTAAAAAATGTTTTGCAGTGTACCTTTGTTATTGTAATTATTGAAAGTCACAAACTAAGTTATACTATGGAATATTGTTATTAAGAGGGATATTGTGAAAATGTTACTTTTTAGATCTTTTCCCCATGTTATAATGTTGTTTTTTCTTGAAAAATACTCTGGTAGTTGTGTTTTTGAGTATGCAGTGGAGTTTGTTGTGATGGGGAGCGAGAGGAGGTTGATCGGGAAAGAAGTGATTTGCAGTACGTTGAACCGGAAACCAAGGGAAACTTTAATATGATGAGCTGTTTAGATCAATATAGCCTTTCTTACTAACAAAATGTAAGATAATGACCATGTGGTTGAAATTATGACCAAATGTTTATGTAAACTTCATAGAATATGAATGATGACACATAAACCTTTATTTCTCTCATGGTTAGTGATTGTGTGAAGCCATTTATTGTGTTTACGCTTTTCAACTAGAAACTAGCCAAATGCCCCTGATCAAATGTTTACATATTGTGCATCTTGAAACAAACATCAATTGATGTAGAGAGTCCAATTTTGTCCTGTTTTTCAGCTGAGGTCAGTTTTTCTTTGCTCCTGAACAATTTTCCTGGCAGTTGTTGAAGGCCATATAAACATTTGAGTAGTTTCTGTTTCATTACGATTTCGAAAGAGTAAACTCAGTTCTTTGACAATAAATGGCTTTGTTAAACCATTAACCATGAGTGGGAAAAACTACCTGTATAAAGCACAAACCCCCTGCTATAAAACTATTCTGAATTTCAGTCAAAGCTTTTTTTTTAAATCTCTTGTTCAGTTCATTGTAAGCTTTCTCTTTCCTTCAGTAAAGATTCCAGTTCAGATTTACAGTGTGAGCACCAAACACTTCCCCTTTTCACTTGGCCAGCTGCTGCTCCAGTTTGGAAGCAGAGACCGGGGTAGCTTTCTCGGGATTGGCTGCCGGGCCGCTAATCGAAGGCAGATTAAGCCGTTGTCATGGTTACAGCAAACAGGAAATGCCCCAAAGCAGGTAAAGCTTCTGGGTTTGTTCCGGTGCGCAGCCCGTCGCTGTGGGGGAAACTGGGCTCATTACTAAAGCCTTTTGCTTGGCGCTCTCCATCTGCTCCTACAATGGCTCCTTTTTCACATTGACAGGACTGGGCCGGCGCTGCCAACAGCCAGAGCGAACTCAAACCGCTAAAGCACCAACCGGCAAATAAGACCCAAGAGAAGATGTCTTTCTCACCCTTTTTATTCATCTACTCTAAGCTCATTTGTACATAAAAAGACTGAATGGGTATTGGGTACTGAAATGAGATATGAAATTGCAGGCTTATGGGCTTTCTTTCGGCAAATTATCAAGACGTGATAGTTGTGTTCCTTTAGTTTAAGATGTAATCATAGAATAATTGAATAATAGTTGTTTTAATCACTTCAAGTGGCTTTGTCAGCAACTAATACCCTAGAAGGCTGCATTTATATTGGTATAATAGGGAGGAGTTTACCTTGCTATTTGTTCGACCCATCTTTTATAAGCTATTTCCAAGATGACAATGGGACACGCCGACACCTGCATGCCATGAAGAAGACCACGCTTGGTCGAAGCGCCCTGGCCTGCCCCACTTAGTTTAATAAAGGACTTTTATATTACAAGTCAGAGTCCCTCAGATCCTCTCTTTTGTTCCTCTAGTCAAAGTCAGTACTCGATCCTTGAAGAGCACATGCGTTTTTAGTCGGGCCCAGCCATGCACTCGCCTTTCTTTAAATTCTAAATTATGACAATGCCAGGATTCGTTGGGCTCACATTCAGGAGCATGAGATGGATTGTCCACCACAGAGTCCAGATCTTAACTCCACTCAGAATCATTGGGATGTGCTGGAGATGGCTTTGCACAGCGGTCACACTCTCCATCATCAATGATCTTTGTGAGTAGTTTATGTCACGCTGGATGGAAATAAATCTTTGGGCATCGCATAAGCTTCTTGAAACAATGCCACAGTGTAGTCAAAGGTGCTGTGATAAAAGCTAAACCTCCGTGTGATATTGTATTTTGCCCGGGCCGTGTATGAGCATTTTTGTTCGTTTTACTCCCGACTTGAAAACTTGCAATACATTTTCTCCTCATATTTATGTCCGTAATCTCCAGCAAACGTTTCAAAGTGTTCTCTCTAAATGTAACACGCTTCCCTATTCACCTGCAGTCTGGCTTTAACAGCATCTATCTAGCAGAGAGCAGCTTTTTAGTAGTTACTGTATATACTGTTAGGGTGACCAGATTTTTCACATAAAAAAATGGGACAAAAATTATAATTTCCCAGGTTGAACGGTATATCAATTAATGACCAAATTAGCTTGAGGTGATGGACAAATGAGCTTTTTAACTAGTTCAGTCGCCATAGAAACTTAATGTTTGACGGACACGTGGCCAAAAGTCATAAAGTATCAAGTAAATATGCTGCTTTGGACATTTTTTGTTATTTTTTTTGCATTTTTCTTATATGTTTTCATCATTTTTCTAAATTTAGACATTTTTCATCATTTTTTTTTGTAATTTCATCATAATGCGGATTTTCTCACATTTTTTTCAGCATTTTTTTCTTGTGTTTTCCTTACGTTCTTTCTGCATTTTTCCTCACATTGTTCGTCTTGGCCAAAAGTCTCAAGTATCAAATATATGCGGCTTTGGACATGAAAAAAACAGCTTGTTGGGACAGGGGTTGTGTAAAACTGGGACAAATGAATGATTTCAGATAAATTCACAGGGACATGGGACTGGGGGCTCAAAACTGGGACTGTCCCGGGTAAACCGGCACGTCTGGTCACCCCATATTGCCGCAATAGGACTGCATCACTCCTGGTTTTGTTTATTATTTTTCTTTTAGCTGGAAAACATTGGCTAAAGTACCGTATTATCTACTCTTGCAAAATATTAGCTAATGTCTGCAAGATTGAAAACTCCCTTCTCCATGATAAACACTGCAGCCTTTTTCAAAACAGTCTCAAGTAGAAACTAACTTGTACACCACTGTCCAGCTCTGGCCTATCCACTTTACTGCACCTTTTGATCCCCCTCCCCAATACGCACAGACGGCCTATTATGTCTGTCACGGGAGACTTGCTTCTCCCTCTCCACTCTCCGGGAGCTCATTTTTATAACATATCCGAACGGGCCCTTAAACTCTCTGCTCTTTAATCCCCCTCTTTCCCCGGCGAAGGTGCGCGCGGCTTTTGTAGAGTCCCTTTGATGACCGCTGATGGCCAATGAGTCGCCCTCCCAGAGCTCCGGCCCGTATTAAGCCAGTTTTTTTTTTTTTCTTTTTTATGTGTGTGTGCCGCTCTTATAAACCGAAGAAAGGGAAAAGAGAGAGGCCCAGGAGAGAGGGAAGTACAGCCCCCCCCTCCCTCCCCTCCGCGCGCACCCCATCTGTTCGGGACAATAACGTTGACGAGGGCAGGTTCCTAGACTCTGGTATGTAAACCGTGCCACTGGGAACTGCACTGAGGACGGCGGCGTTTGACATTCTTCCTCTTAGTGCTGCGAGACGGGGTTTTTTTTTTTCATTTTGGATGCCTGATAGAGATTAGGTGATGATTTAGGTTTTAAAAATCAAGATGCAGGCCACGTCCGGCGGCGGGAACAAGAAGAAGACTGAAGTTTGAACTGCTGAACCCGTACAAGATTCCCCATGGAGTTGAGATATTTTGTTTGCAAATAATATAGTACTTCTTTTTTTTGTAGTCCATGTCCACTACTTTTTTTGTAGTCCATGAAAACAACAAGTTCAATGCAATTCAATTTGTAGCAGCAGTCACAAGCACTACTTCGACACAAATCCACTGTTTCAGAAAGTGTGTTGTTAAAGGAGTGTTAAGGAAGTGTTTGTGGTTGAATGAGCTGGAATGATCACAGTGTATTTATTTCCAAGTACATAGAAGCAGATTTCTTCTAAAATGTCCCGGTCTGACCGAACTATAGCTGTGAATTTAGTCTTTTGTGTAGAAAAAGCCATATCATGCAGTTTCCATTTGGGCCTGGCTCTGCTGTTTGTCCACCTCTAGTGGCCGTAAAGGCTACTGTACTATATACAGTAGGATCACGTTGAAGTTTTGAAGAAGCACAAAAGGGGTGGCACGATATTAATTCATAATTTAGTGATGGGATTTATGGCTCTTCGCAGGGAGCCGAGTCTTTGGGATCCGTTCATTTCAAAAAGACTGGCTATTGGTTACTGTATATCGTTTTTTATACGACGCCAGACGGAAAACGTTATTATCTGAGACCTGATCGCTCTGTTAAAATACAAATTAAGATTTGCTAGTACATTTTTAAAGTTAATTTGAGTAATTTTGACCTGCCAAGTAAAGAATATAACAGTATGTTTGTATTTAAAATGTGAGAAAATATCTTTGCTCTCAAAAAATGGAGAAAATGTTTCAAAATGAAGTGATGGTTTTTCTTATTTTAAGGGCAAAATAAAATGTCCACTGGTGGATGGTTTTGGCAAGCCATTTATTGAAATTAAGGTCAGATATACATTAAAATATTTTAACATGTCGAGGTGTGTGTCCAGCTGCTGTTGAGATTCTCCAGATTAATCTGTGTAAATCTGTGTAAAAAGATCAGGCTCTTTTCACACAGATCCGGTTTGAACCCTTCTCCTTAAAGAGTCGTCCAAAAAAGCCGATTCGGTCATGAACACTCACAAATCTTTTTTCCCGCTCGTGGTTAGTGGTTGTGTGAAGCCAAAGAACTGAGTTTACTCTTTTGAAATCATAATGAAACAGAAACTACTCAAATGTCCCTGATCTAACGTTTACATGACCTTCAACAACTGCCAGGAAAACTGTCCAGGAGCAAAGAAAAAATCACTTCAGCTGAAATACAGGACTCTCTGACAAAATTGGACTCTCTGAAAAAATGTATGTTTGTTTCAAGATGCACAATATGTAAACTTTTGATGGTATGGTATGATATGGTATGTATTTTATTTGTACAGGGACAGTGTACAATTTAACATTAACACAAAGGAAAGATGCTTGTACCAGGTTATAGCAAAAATGCTCATTTCCACCTGTAGTCCCTGGGCAGGCTGATGTTACAGTTTACTAGACTGATTCTAAGTGTAGATGGATACATGACCGTGTCTTAAGTTACAATTTAAACAGCATTATTTACATAATTTACACACATTTCATTTAATATAAATTGAAACACAATACACTACTAAAAACTCATACTCAAAGTTATTAGACGTGTGTGCAAACAAAGAAGTCAATGTTTTAAATGTAGTACATGTGATCAGGGACATTTGGATAGTTTCTAGTTGAAAAGCGTAAAAAAACAATACATTTTTGACAATAAATGGCTTCACTCAACCACTAACCAGGAGTGAAATGGAGGCTTTTGTGTTGTGTTGTATAATATTCCATGAAATGCATAAGTTTACATCCCCTGACATTCTGAAAAATACCATATTTTAAATCACCATCATATTAATATTACAAGCATTTTGAAATAAGCACCAGCATGTGAGAGAAGACTGAAATATGAACTGCTTAACTAATACAAGTATATCCATTTCAGAACATGTTTTTTTTTTAAATATCCCATTGCAGACAGATTATTTTAGTGCTTTCAGATCACTATATTACCTAAATAATTACAAATAAAGAGACATTAACACGAGGAAGACTTGGAACTACAGATTTCACATTGAGATGAGATACTTTGCAGATGTGAAGCGGTGCTTATTTAGTTGCAACCATTAAAATAGTGATTTGGATTTGATTGCAATTTAATGTCCTGCTCCATTATGGTGTTCAGTTTGTTCTTTACATGTCTTATGAAACTGAATGTACACAAATACAATACTGTCTTTGAATGTGTCAATACGAAAGGGGGTAGGTGATAAGCTTTAGCCTCTGCCTTCTCCTTCTGGGAATCCGAAATCTCCTTTGTTTGTTTTTTACCTTCTTTACCATCTGTCTACCATTGTGGAGCAGAGGCTCAGATAAAAAAGATGAAATGAATAGAAGTACAGTATATGACGCCTCTGTGTGACTGCTCCCTCTGTTGGTCATCCCTAAAATTGCATCCCTCTACTCCCCCCTCTCTACCCCTCTCTCTCTGTCTGTTGCCCTGGGACTTGAGGCTGGAGGAGGAGGCGGCGGGGGTCCTCCAAGGGGTACTTCAACGCCCTCTTAAAGCATGGACAAATACCGGTTGCCATATCTTCTTTGTTATCCTCCACTTTATGCAGGTGGAGAGAGAATGCTATCCCTGTATCTGCACTGATAAGCTCGGCCACTTGACCTTGCCATAAATCAACTCACATTCCCCTTTTGTGTTGCAGTATAGATTATTGTACAGTTCTGACACAAAACACAAGGCTGTTCCTATGGTTATGCTGATGCTGTGAAGCTATTATTGACTTCTAGATGGCTCAATAATTTTTAATAATGTAAAAATGACATCTGCAGTACCTAGACTATACAGCAGGGGTCACCAGTAAACAAAATATGCCCAGTATATTGAGAGAATGGGAAGGGCCACACAAGTCTTTTCAAGTCCATAAGATTTTAGTGAAAAAGGTGTGAAAGGAGCTTATAGGAGCTTGGGATTTGATCAGCTGTATAAATATACTGCCCGTCCGTGCGCCGCAGTGTCACATGGAGTGGATGATGTGCTCTTAAAAAACCCACTTCCTTTTTAGCTGCTCTCCAGAGGTCATGACCTCTGACCTAGAGGGTCAAATAGGCCGGAGCCAGCTGTCCACATAATCTTGAGAGTTACCCTTGAGAATAACTGGAGCCGCATGGAGTCTGTTTATGTGCATACCCAACATGTTTAACCATATAGGGTTTTAGAAGTGATTGTTCTGATAGCGCTGCAGTTGTGTATTGTATTTCATGTTTTGGAGATCCTTATTCAGGTGCACATTTTAAACAGGTCCATGAGAGTTAACTTTTGAGAGAAGACTAGAATGTGAACTGCTAATTTATTACAAGAATCACATGCTTTTATAGATGTACATGAGAAATCCCAATAGAGAGTTTATTTTTGTTGTTTGTGGAGCAGTCTTTGTGATTTGCCAATTACAACCTTTAAAGCGGCGTTTTCCATTCAGTCGCTTTTATTGTGACGCCCCGGTTCTGTACACAAACAGAGCAGACTGTATTACGCTATTGTTTAAAAACTCACAACACAAAACATGCAAATCATCCTTTTTGCAATGGATTAGAAAGGACTGGGAGATATGGCCGGGAAAAAAGGTTTTTTTTAATTCATATATTGATTGATTCAGTTAAATCTTTGATATTAAAATTGTTTAGCAGCATCCTTTCCCCCGAAACCAGCTCTCTGTCTCGCTAATGAGGCTGGGCCAGAGTCCAGGGCTGGACAGTGATTAGGTGTGAGTAGGGTCGACGAGACTGACAAAAGTGTTTTTCTGTAGCCTTATAAAACAAAGAGAGGTGGGACTTACAGGTAAACTCCTCCTATTGGCCTTCATAAAACCCACTGGCATCCAAGTTTGCTCAGTGCTGACGAAGCTCTTTGGATGAATAGTAAAATGTCCTACAACTAGAGAGTACAGATGAAGACTGAAGAATCTTTTCCGATGATATTAAAACCATAGACCATCTTTTACTAGTATGATTCATGATATACCTTCTAAATAAACCTTATCTTAAATAAAACATAAAAAAGCCCCTTGACAGTTCTTGATAAAAAAGTTGTGATTATTTTTGATTAATAATTACCCGGCCCCAGATTAGTTTAACCATTCTTCAACACTGCTGGAGCAACCTGTGAGGAGCAGTGGGCGACCGCAGTGCAGCGAATCATGAGCTATAGGGTCAGTCAGGAGGACCCAGCTGGAGGGTTTAGCCTATTGTACATGTTTTTGATCGGTGGAGATAAAGCAACGCAAAGTTTAACCCAGACAATGTAAACTCCACGAGAAATGGTCACACGATCCAGGAATTGAATCCCTAACACTTTTGACAATAGCAGCATGTGTTACCTGTCGTCATTCCGAGCCTTCATGGTGATGTTGTGATATCTATGGAGCTTTGGCTATTTGATGCTTCTCACTGCTCACTACGCTCCGGCAGTGGCTGGTGGTGTCATAAGCCAGGGCTCTGCGCGAGCGTGGCCCACTTCAGCTCTTTGTCATTCAAATCTGCTCATGAATTTTTCACTGGGCTGGTCCGCCGGCTGCAGAGAAGACGGCACAGGCGAGACAGAGAGAGAGACGTAATCCCGAGCGTGCGATGGTTTAACTCACAGTAATGGCCGGTGTGGCGACAGGAGCTCCGTGTAATTGGACTTTAAGACTGTGTTATGAGCTAAATCACACACTGTGCACTCTCCTGGACATCACTGGCAGCGTTTGATTTCCCACAAAACCTCTGTCCTTGAAGCGGTCCGGAGTTTTCACCTTTTTTGGAGGAAGTGTAGTTTTATTGTGTAGTTTATTTTTCTTTTAACTACAATAAATAAGGCTACTGTTGATAATTTCATCATATTTGTGTTATTGCTGCTTTGTATTGACTACAGAAAAATAAGGTTTCATCATCCTCATCATCATTCTTTATTGGAACAGTTGGGTTATCCAGTTTAATCTGTATGGGTGGATGAGATCCTTATGGCGACAGTGGTAGAGCAGATCTTCTCATGATCGGAAGGTCGGGGGTTCGAATCCCGGCTCCCGCAGGTTCAGACTGTCGTTGTGTCCATGGGCACTTCACCCACAGCCCACATGAATGTTCAGTTCAGTCATTTATTTCAAACCTGCATACAGTACCACCAACAATACATGGCACAACAATCCCAATACAATATAATGATGCATGGTTTGAAAATGGGATGGATGAAGCCAGCGCTTACGTTTCTAATCCCCTTGTCGTGTTAGAGTTATTGGTGGTCGGAGGGGCCGATGCCACAGACTGGGAGCCTACTCAAGGGCAGCTGTGGCTACAATAGTAGCTTACCACCACCAAGTAGGCTATGGAATGAATGAATAATGACAGCAGTATAGCGCTTTGAGAAGCTTGTGACACAGGCTTGTAAAGCGCAATAAAATGTAAGCCATTATTATTATATTGGGATGCTTTTCTTTTTGTTTAATGCTCAAACACAGACTCGTCCTCCTATTGGGCAGTTTTAACCAATTACAGTGAAATACAAACTCACAGAAGAAGCAGATATTGTACTTTTAACTTGATGAAGGTAAAGATAAGACTTTATTGATCTCACATTTTGACCAAAGCTGGGTTTGCACGATATGGGAAGAATTGCAATAAGCTATTTGTTATTGATAACATTCTTTTAAAAAGACAAATTCAAAATCAGGACTAAAATAAGGCTGAAATTGAACAAAATCATGTAAGTCCTGACTTACCTAGTCCTGGTCGTCTTACCTAGTCCTGGTCGCAAAAACATTGAAGAATTTGGCAATAAGCTGTGAGATCGTCTTTACTATATCCCCCACCGCTGCAGCTGCCTCCCAGAGAAATCTCAGCGGAGCCCAGTCGCACGTGTCCAGTGCCGGTGTCACCTTGCAGCAGGGCTGTTTGTTTGCTGTATGCTGCTGCCACACTGGCCGACTGTAGTGGCCTCTGGGTGAAAGGTAAAGCTAATGAGGTGCTCAGAGGAAAGACTCCTAACCTCCCATGCACTCCGACAAAGGCCCACACTGAAACACAGGACGGGAAGGTGCTCTTGCCTCTGACCCTTTGCGCAGGAGGGGGGTGTCGCTGATGACTGCTGAATCAAGCATTCAAGGGAAGTCGAATCACATTTCTCAGGCATGAGTAGCTTGAAGGAAAGCATTAGTGTAGATGAACGTTTAGAGTTACGTAAGAAGATGATTTCCAATGGTCCTTCAGACTGTGGTACCATGGTGGCTCTCTTCGACATCACCTGCCAATTTCATTTCATTCATGCTACAGTAATGTATTAGGTGCTTTCTGGTTTTACACCCAAGACATACTCTAATGTAGGGATCTCCAACCAGTAGCTCGGGAGCGACCGGGAGCTCACCATCCCTTTCCAAGTAGCTCGCTTTTACATTTCTACATTACATACGCTTTATGAGTCAAATTTTAGATGATTTTTGTTGTTCTGGTCAAAACATCTCCAAACATTTAGGTGAATATAGCAAAGTATGAATGATCATCGTGTCAGTCCTAGAGGCCTACGTGTTTCTTTGAAGTGTAAGTGGCTCGCTTCCATTTCCACGCAAAAGTATAGCTCACAAGGTAAAAAAAAAAAAAAGGTTGTAGACCCCTGTTTTAATGTACTGTATACCCTTTTCGAGCCAGTGTAATCCTCATTTGATCTTGATCTAGGCGTGATGGCTCGTGGAAGGTCAAATATTATCTGAGGTAAAACATTTTATGAGATAGTATTTTGTATGGGAAGTTTTAGAACCACCACGTGGCCTGTAACTAGATTTGCTGTGGATTGTGTCTAAATATTCCCCAACAATCTTCAATTAATGTTTTTTCCCCCAATATGATGGAGCCCTTTCATTAGAAATAAATGGCAATGACTGTGTTGAGAGGCAGCAGCTTATCTCTGTGCGCCTATCAGCAGACGCACAGTCTGTTCTGCCCACACCGCCTCGTCCCTGTCTGCGACCGTATCCCAGTCTGTGTGTACAACATTTGTGCATTATAATGACATGCAGCGTTGCGCCTTTAAGAGCCCGATGTCCTCTCCGCCTCGAGAGAACGAGCCCGGGCCGTGTGCGTTATGTTGACCGTGGCCCCTGGGCTGGTCACCGGGGAGAGCAGCAGCAGAACGGCTCCAAACTCAGGCTCGAGCCATTACGAGCCAACGCGGCTTATCTACCAATGGAATGCAACAGCTGTGTGGCGTTGAGGGGAGAGCGGAGGAGACAGGACGAGGGGAGGGAGGGAAGAGGCGGCGAGGGTGGGCTGGCTGAAACCCCCCTGCTTGTGCCAGACCCCCCCTTACCTACCTACCAACCAACCCACCCAGCCAGCCAGCCACCCCCCCCTCTCTCCGCCAGCGACGTGCCGGGCTCCTGAAAGGCAGCTTGAACTCCAAAAGTGAGCCAGTACTAGACACAGTACTGCCAGAAGAGAGACTGAAGGGAGCTGCGAGCGCACACACACGGCGAGGGAGGAGAGGAGAGAGAGAGAGCAAGAGCGCGCGCGAAGGGAAGGGAAGGACGGGCGGGCAGTGCTGAAAAGGAGAGCACAAAGACGAGGAAAGTGGAGCAGGGGAGGGGAACCGGCGGCTGGGAGACGGGAGAGGGGAAGACAAAAGAAGGAGTGAACCGGAGGGGACCGTGCTGCAAATGGCTACGGAGGACACGGCGGGGGGAGCGAGGAAAGCCACCAAGAGCAAACTGTTTGAGTTCTTGGTCCATGGAGTGGTGAGTGGCGCTGTCTGTCATTCCTCGGAGCTCGCGTGGTGGTGGTGGTGGTGGTGGTGGCGGGGGGAGCAGGGGGACACGAAGCTCTGGCATGCGTCCGTCGGGGTTTGTGTATGCGGCAGGCAAAGCGAAGCAAAAGGCAAGGGGAGGCAAGCAGGCAGCGGTGCTCGGTGTGCGCCTGTGTATACATGTGTGTGTGTGCATGGAGGAGAGAGATAACTGGCCATGTGAAGGTTATACCCAGCCCCCTTGGATCGTAGAGCGAGGGATGGCTTACGGGAGAAGTGCAGCGGCGTGGATGCAGCCGAGCCAGTCATACAAAAGGCAAAAAAGAACGCGCGTAATTGTTAAGACAGGGGGAAAAAAAACACCTTTCCTTTTGGGCTAACATACGCGCAGTGAGCAAAGACGTAGTGGAGACGACAGAGCGGAGGAAGGGGGGGGGGGGGGGGTATAGCCTATGTGACTGGTCCACTCAAAACAACAGCCCTGGAGTAGCCTTCCAGCCAGCAGAGCAGCAGCGTGGTGTTGCGTGTAGTGTTGTTGTGGAGTCGTCGCAAGGGGATTTTGAACCTGTAAGGTCATACGCGCGCACAGACGTAGTAGTGTAGCGGCACGAGGCGAGGGGCGAACCGCGGCTCAATCACTGCAAAAACCGGGGAGAACAATCGAGCCCATTCACGTGAGGCTGGCCTGAAATGTCAAGCCGAGAGTGGCTCGTGTGGTTAGAGGTCAGGCTACTGTTATGATAAGCGCACAATGGCCCGCTATGCTCATTAGCGCGCGGCTTGTTTTGGTTGCGGCGGCGGCGGCGGATGGAAAGTGTGGGCTTTTGAAAGTTTGGACTTTGACATTGAGACGCGCTGTTTGAAGCTGTTGTCGTTGGCTTTTAATGAATAACGCGTTAAGACTGGGGGCGCGTTAATGAGGGAGGTCAGGGAATAGATTAACTAACACTGGACGCATAGGAAACAGGGAGGTGTTGCTTGTCATTGCTCTAAACTGTATTTAGGCGTATTAGGCTGTGTACAATTATGTTTAGGCTCTATTATTAAGGTATTTGTAGTGGGATGTGTGATATTGACAAAAATTAAAATCTCAATATAGACTTTCTTGATAACGATGATCAAGCCATATTTTTTTCTACAAGATGTGCTGGCAAACCTCTTTATTTAGATTTAGTGTGGCTCATAGATAATTGCCTTGAATAAACCACAAAAGTACAGAAAAAAAAATGTACAATGTGTTTTATGGTTTTTATCACCATTTTGTTGGTTCCTTGACATTGGACATACTTAGTATTTGAAATGTGTATATCTTTCCTGCAACGACTTTGGCATCATCTTCAAAACGATATTTTACCAACCATAGTAGTGCAATGTAATAGTAGTACTAGGTTAGGCTATAATTACTGCATGTAATGGTTTATTTATTCGCCTTCAGATAAAGACATCTAGGGAACCATTCCTGTGCATGATTTTTATTTAATTTCTTTATCTGCCCTTTATAACTAATTGACTCATTCAATTCATCAGACAAGCTTTGCAGTTGCAATTTATGCCCTGAAATCTTTTAACCTCTTAAACCCTATAGGACTGAAATTGGGCACATGTTGGGGTTTAAGAGGTTAAACAAGCAAAAACTGAAATATGAGCCTTTAAAATAATCCAAGAATCCCCAGAACGCGCTTGTAGAGCTATGAACTTCAAGGTTAGCCAGATTTACGTAATAAATCCTCATAAAGTAGTAGAGATACAATTTCTCTGTGCATGCTGGATGTATTTTTGTCAATTAATCCCCAGCTCATAGTCATTTCCCTTTTCCACCCTAAACCTTACATTAGAAGCTAGCACCAATTCCTCTCCATCCTCTTTCAAGTTTGACCTTTGCGTTGATCCCAAACGCTGGCGCCACTTCCTCATCCCCAAGTGCATCGCCGCGTAAGGTCACACGCCGAAACTTCCCCTTTCGCTGCTGATATTATCACTAATTACCAAATTTCGCCGCATATTCTCGCCATCTTCCATTCTAATCACTGCTCACGTCCTGACACCGGCTAGATTTATGCACTAAAACAAGATGAGCTATTGTGCGTGTGACAGGATGGGTCATTTGCAGGGGGGGCGAACTTGGAACCTCGTAACTCCCCCGTAGGAAACAATGGAGATGGTGATTGATGAGCTGGAAGAGCGTGTCCTCTCAACAGCCCAATTAACCTTGATGAAGCTCGGGCCGCTCCAAGCCAAATATTTCCCCTCTGCTTTCTCTCCCAAAGATTCAGACAGAGCTGCGAGAGTAACCACAGTTCAATCGAAATTGTAATATCATTGATTGTTGAAAGGTAAAGCCTGTTTCTTTTTTCTTGAAGTACTGTCCTCCGCAAACAACTAAATATAGTTTTATTTTGTATAAAAGTGGCTAACCCTTTAGCACCTCTACAAACATGTTCTGAAATGCATCTAGCTCGCAATTGTATGTTTTGTTTTCCAAATTTGTACATCCCCACAGTGAGAACAACCAAATGTTCTGTGTTCATGGGGGTTTTGTTCATGAAATTTGCTAATCCTGTAATTTGGTGGTTCTCAAACTTTTCATTCCAAATACTTGGTAATAGAGCTGCCCTGTATTGGAGAAAAAAACGGAACAATATGTGATACTGGTGTGTAATATTTGCGTAACAATATTATTACAATATATTACTAAACTGTTTGAATGTGGGATGTTAGCTTTAATTTAAACACAAATTGTAAGAAATTTGTTTTTGAGCAAATTTTGTCAAAACAAGACAAGACTTTACTTTGACACATCCATAAATTTGTTTTATGCTGAGTTCGCAATAATGTGTGAATCTCAGTCAGGTGGAAGACTTTAGTGATTTTGCGATATCTTCTTGCGACGCACACATTACATCACCTAATATTGCAATCCATCTCTTTTTTTATATATATTACATAGCACTTAATAAAATAGCGGGTTTTCAGAGTACCACCAGGACTGGCCTGGCGTCACCAGCCTGGCTTCCTCCATGTACTACATACCTGGGAAGACAGTCTGGGAGTCCGCAGTTGGGGCAGCAGTTCAAATCGAGACTCGAGGCGGGACTAACGAGCCCAGAGGAAACCAATCAGAAACACGGATGTGTGACGTGAGGCAGCAAAGATGTCTTTTTTGAAACAGAAAAGCCTTCAGCGCAGGCGTTTTTTGTTGTTTCATGAACAATTCCATCCCATTTAAAACAGAAGATAAGCCAGTGGTAAAACTTTGCTCCGCTGCGGCCGCCATCTTGATTGTTGTGGTTTTGAGAGAATTACGTATCGCAAACTCCCGCCTCCTGCGCTGTGTGATCGGTCCATCCAGATTTGGCCAGGGACTCCCAGACTGTCTTCCCAGGTATGTAATACATGGAGGGAGCCAGGCTGGTCTGCCAGGCTACCACCAGGACTAGCCCAAGCTCAATCCTTGACTAAACTAAGTCTTAAAAAGGGCCTAAAATAGTCTTTAATTCAGACTAAATTGTGACTAAACTGGTCTAGACCAAGAAAAGATCTTCACCAAAACACCCAACAAATTCTTCAGCCCTAGATTAAACATGGAAAGATCTGGCCGGCTCATGGGCTTGTGCTCTTTTGTCTACTGCAGATTGGAGAAATATTTACACTGTGGGAGATGGGCATGGTTTGCTAGCTCGGATTACGTTTCTTTTCCATATTGTTTAAATAAAGAGTACGCATAGTCTGTTGTGGTGAGGGGAAGGTCGACGTGTTCCAGCCTCAGTGTGGGAGCCGGCCTGTTTGGTTGCGGTGTGGCACTATAGGAGGGCTATTGGGTGGGCTAAGGGCTGTTCCTCTCCTCTCATTATCATGCTCATCTCCCCCAGTTTTTTTTCTCTTTCTTGCTCCTCTGGGCCGGGAGCGTTTGTGGAGGTCATCGAGGGTCATGGTGGTGAAAAAAGGCTCCCAGTCCTGTGTGTGGGATGGCAGATGAAATGAGACAGAATGTGACAGTGGAGATATGTGGAGAAGCTAAAGTGTGGCCGTTTGGTGAAGATGAAACACTCTGTCACTGCTGTTCTGGATCATGAGGTCACAATTGGAGTAATATTATTGAATTTTTATCTCAACATGAATTATCGAGATCCAGATGTGTAATTGCAGCATCTTAATACAACATACATATTTAATCCATACGTTCAGAGACAATTTGATGAAACCGCTGAGCCCCTATCACCTCGTTTCATGTATTTTATTGTGACTCGCACAAGAATGTGTTTTGAATTGGAAGTCTAGCTACAATGAAGTAAACTTCTTGTGTGTTGGGATTAAACTGACACACTTGATGGTATTACGTTTGTCACTGTTCAAAAACTATCAATTACAATAGTTTAAAAACGACACTATTTTGCCGTATTGTATAATTTCAATACCTCATATCGCAATACATGTAATAGTATCCTTTTATTTTAATGCCCCGGTTCATATGTTAAAGAAAGGTGAGAGGGCTTGTATTACAACCACAGTCATACTTTGCACTTTTCAAAATATTTTACTTGATGTCCGATTGGTTAAGATTTGGTTTAAAGTTCTTGCAAACATGACATGTGCTTTCTTTTGCTATTCATTTAGCTTCAAGGATTGAAATTCCTTATCCAAACGTAATGTCCAAAGTAATGCTTGTACTGGAATTTGAATCATATTGACCCTAATGTATCAATATTGTCTACAGCCGTTCCCACAGAGTCCTACAGTATGTTTAGCTCAGTGTGGGATAAACTAGGTCTTAAATACTGGATTAAAAAAAAGTCTTTAATTCAGACTAAATTGTGACTAAGCTGGTCTAAACCAAGAAAAGACCCATGTACAGTTGTGCTCAAAAGTTTGACAGAATGTCTTTTCAACTAGAAACCAGCCAAATGTCCCTGATCAAAAGTTTACATAAAACCAATTTTGTCAGAGAGTCCTGTATTTCAGCTGAAGTGAGTTTTTCTTTGCTCCTGAACTCTTTTCCTGGCAGTTGTTGAAGGTCATGTAAACGTTAGATCAGGGACATTTGAGTAGTTTCTGTTTCATTATGATTTCAAAAGAGTAAACTCGGTTCTTTGGCAATAAATGGCTTCACACAAACCACTGACCATGAGTGGGAACAAAAAATTGTGGCATCATTCAAATTCCATGAAAAAGGGTATGTAAACACAACTTTTGAGCACGACTGTAAATTATAATGCCACAGTTATTATTATGGCACATGTTCAAATTGGCACTTTTCAAAATATTTCACTCCATGCACTGGAAAAACGAATCTAAAAATAGTACTTCTAAAATCCCACTTTAACTAATAAGGGTGAAAATCTAGCTAGAAAGAGATGAAGGTGATCTGAGATACTCTTATTAGAAAGATCCTCATCCAAAACGTAGTCTTCATCAGGGTTAGAGTGAAACATCTTATTCCATTGACAAAATTACTCAAATTAGGGTGAAATATTCTTAATTCAAGTAATTTTAGCTCATCCAGATATAGTTTATAGTGAGTCATTGAGAACATTTGGTTAATTTGGCCCCAATATACAAATTTAATCATGACAAAATCTTAAAAACACAATTTCATTTTCCCATTTATCTCGCGTGTTAGCTCCTAAACTCCTTCCGAGCCGTTTGGATGGTCTACAGCCCATCCCACAGACTCGTATGTTTAGCTCCGTGTGGGATAAGTTTGGCCGCATCAAATCCCTGCAGCCATGCCCCCCCCTCACCCCCAGATGCCAGCGCGCTTCTCACATATCCATCCACATGGCAGATAGGGTTGCTTGGCTGACTGGCAGAGCTCCGGGCACCACGCTGGAGTCAGTTTAGCGGGTCACATTATACAGCGCTGCACCGTCGCTCTGGCTCTCCGTGTGGATTTAGGGGAAGTCAAACCGCACTATCCCGCCCCGTGCAGCCCTGTATAATGTATCCCTTTATGTATCGGTTATCTGCCAGGCTCAAGTTCTCTCCTTGTAGCGGCAGCTCGTGGTGTCTGAAACTTCTTGTATATTTGTCAAAGGTAAAGTCTTTAAACCCCCGCCTGGGTTGGAGCGCTAGGCCCCTCGCCATATGCTGCTGCTTTATCCTCTTGGTGGTGTTACGGGACACTTCCCAGTTGCCCTGACCCCCCCATAATTGCCCCACCCCCAACAGAGTGACTGGCAGGCGCGTCTGCTCAGGCTGCTTATTGGACAGTCACATGGGTTATGTTATGGGGCGTCAGGTTTGTGTCATCCCATTGTCACCGATTTGTATTCTAGTTTTTAGTATAAACCCAGATCATTCTTGTCATTTTTAGCATGGTTTCTGGGGTAGTTTTTGTTGTGAGTAAAGTTTATAGTTTTAAATGAAGTGTATTTGTGTGTCTAAATAAAGTCTAGGGTCAGATTGAATGGCAGTGTAGTAGTGAAAATGGCGCTTCTTGGAACAAAGCAGTGAGGCGGGAGGCAGCTGTTGCTGTGGGAGTGACAGACGCAGGTGAGAGCTCCAGTTGTTCTCAAGAATCAACACACAACACTGGGACCAGGATTTTCACACTGTTGCCATTGTTTTAGAAGGAAAATCTATTGTTGATGTGAGGGAAAAGTCATCTTCATTTTGTCAATTTTGTATGCTTTGGCTCCAAGGAAGAAACAATTGACTTGCCCTTGTGGAGAATTACAGGCGCTTGCTCGCGAATAAAGCCAGTTTGAGTCTGGAAGCCCAGGTTTAGATAAAGGTTATGTTTTTACTACACTGAAGAGTTAACATTGACGTCAGTGCATTACGCAAAGCATGTTTGTTTTTATTTCCGAGCAGCTGTTTATTGATCAGTGTAACTAAAGGTTATTAAAGGTGGGGGAGGCTAGGTTGAACTACAATAAGATTCATGAGACAACAGTTATAATTAATATTAGTGATTGTTAGGAAATTATAAGAATCATGATTTTTATATCTAGTGCGAGTGAAATGTTTGTGAATTGTGGTGTTAGATCCTGTGCAGCTGTTGTTCGATGCTGCATCTACTCATTTATGTGTCGAATCACAGAACTGTTCAATCCAATAATTCAAGCTTTGGTCTCTTGTACTAGCTCTGTAAGGTTCACATCTAGAATGTGGACGCATTGGAGATCCTGCTAACTCTATGGACCTTATTCTGTGTCCTTAATAAAGTGATAATAATAATAATAATAATAATAATAATAATAATAATAATAATAATAATAATAATAATAATAATAGTTATAACTGCATATCAAAAGTGCAAAAATCATCACAATTTCCACTGGATAACTGACCAAACCTTTAGCCCACAGCCGAAATACATTTTCTAAATTGAATCGGATATCTTATCAGTATGCTCTGTAATTTAGTAACATTGTCAATTGCAGTTTGTTAACAATTACTGTGTATTAGTATAGATATTTGAAAATAAAAGCTCTTATAATGGCTTCATTGCTAGAAGGTCCCAGGTTCTGACCCTGTGCTGGACGAGGCCTTTCTGTGTGGAGTTTGCATGTTTCTTCCGGTTTCCCCTACTAATAAAACATGTACAATAGGCCAGGATGAATGAGAAGTGTAGGACAACGGCTGCAAATTAGTGGCGTATTTACAGGCATGAGTCCCATGTGTGTTCATTAACCTGAACTGCCCCACACAGCAGTAATATCTCCTGCCCTGTGTCCATTCAGTACTTCAAATGAACTACAACTAATGTATTCTGGTGTGTTTTCCCCAGCGTCCCGGCATGCCGTCTGGAGCGAGGATGCCCCACCAGGGCGCTCCCATGGGCCCCCCCGGCCCCCCGTACGGTGGCAGCCCGGCGGTGCGGCCTGGACTGCCCACCCCTGTGATGGAGCCCAGCCGCAAGAGGCCTGCCCCGTCCCAACAGGTCCAGCAGCAGCAGCAGCAACAGCAGGCAGTGCAGAATCGAGCCAGGAAGTGAGTTTTACTGAGGCCCTTGAACACAGCATGGCATGTTACAGCTGTTACTTCACATGTGCTTTGTCAGCCATACATTTCATTACACATCTCATGAGTGATTATATTCATTTGGTTATGTATGTATTTATTTGGCTGTCTACTTTGCAGTTGCTAATATAAACTAGCATGTTAAATGTAAAATATTCAGCAATGTTTTTCACCTAAACAACTCTCTCGTAGGCAAAGATTCTTCAGTCTTCATCTGTACTCTGTATTTGAAGTGTAGGATGTTTCTTTGTCAGCGAATGATGAGTTAACACGCTCGTGGGTCTCTTAAGAGGAAACCAGTGGGAGGATTTAACCTCTAAGTCCCACCTCTCTCTGTACTAAAGGTTGGAAAACGTCTTTTAGATCGAAACGTCCTACATTTCAACTACAGAGTACAGATGAAGACTGAAGTCCTGTACGACTGAGAACCTACACAGACTAAACAACTCTCATTGCTTAAAAATAGTTGTGGGCTTGTGAATAAGCTCATACTATCTTCTTAGTTTAAACTGTTTGTAACGTTCTGTTACTAAGACAGGAGGTTTGTTTTCCTGCTTGACTAGATCAACTACTTCCTGTAGCCTTCATCATCATGTCACGTTCTGATGAAGGCTACAGAACCTTCTGTGTCACTGAAAGAACGTTAAAAACAGTTGTGGGCTTTGTCAGTCAGGACTTTAATGAAAGTCCTGACTGACTCAGTCAGTCACTTTAATGAAATGGGTCTGACTCTGCAACCTGTCGATTAAAGCTACTGAGATTGATTAAGGTTCAGCAGCTACAGACTGAGGACCAATCAAACACACTTTGCTAATGTATACTTCAGATTATTCCATTTTAGTGTAACTTAGCTTTTTAATGTTACCTCTGTCTAGCAATATTCCGAGACAGACAGATGTATGTATTGTTTCAACTCTCACAAAACTCTCATGCTGTGCTAAAGCGTTAGTACAGGATTATTTTGGTCTCTAAAAGTTTCTCATTTCAAAAATCCTAAAGCCAGGACCTTTGAGCTCTGAGCTGCTTCTCTCACTGCTTCCTCTGCCTCTCTCCCTCTGCATCCTTTGGTGTAGTGCTGCTTTGAACACGCGCGCCCCGCTCCTCCATGCTCGTGCCTCTCTACGTGTCTTTGTTCACCTTGTGTACCATCCGTCAATACGCCCGGGCACTTTTCCTTGACTTTCGGTGGTCAGCGCTTGCCTGGCCTGCCCCGCGCAGACACACACAGACTTGTACGGGAGAGGTGTGCGCCGCAGGTATTGGCTCATTAAAAAACAATCAATATGCACACTCTGCGGCCTTTGTCTCGCTCCGTCTCATTCTCCCACTCTCTGCAGCGCAATTGATCCCCTCGCAATTAGGGCGGGCTTGTCGAACAGGTCAGGGGAAATGTTGTCCCGTTTCCAACCGTGACCCCCCCACCCCTCCCCCCTCTTCTGGAGTACGTAGTGTGGCCCGGGACCCTGATCGATGGTGCAGGCGTCCCGAATGCTCACCGCTGCCCTGCGAAAGTGCGTGTCCTCTACGCAGCGTGGCAGTGCACATCTGGTTGCCGCGGGCGACCCACCTGTGCCTGTGTGTGCCGTGTCATTGAGAACTCCTCACTTAGCGGAGCTTCACTGGGATATAAATAGCAGCGGATCACAGTCGGCTGGGCTTGGAGTCATGCAAAAAGTTTGTTATAGTCACAAAGTTAAAGGCACTATACCTGATTTTTACCTGGAAGAGGAATGAAATTTGTTTAGTCCTCCTTTAGTATATTGTAAACTCAGATATTTGTGTAAATAAAACTGGGCATCTAAATATTAAGCATTTTATATCAATTTCATGAGTTTACAGGCTACTTTCTGGCATTTTTGTGACAGTGACCCAAAAAGTGACCCCGCTAGTTGTTAATGTGCTCAAAAACTCATCTATGTGAATGTGATTTTAGCAATACGTGAGGGAAGTTAGGAATGTGTTTGGACCACAACTATCAATTGAATTTACTCACTCCCACTTTCATTGTTTGTAATAAAAAAAATTAGGTATAGTGCATTTAAGTGAAGATGCAGAGGCTAATGCTGGAAATGTAATACTCTCCCAGTTTAATTTTTCTTCATGTATGTTTTCTGTGTGTAATTACTGTGCTATGTTTGCACAAGATTACCTAGGCTCCTCAGGTAAAAAGGTATAAATTCCTGACGTTCTCTCTGCCATGTGGTTCATTTGGTTTTACATAGCGATTTGCAAAACTGCGTGATATTCAGGTAATCCCAGTCCTGGCTTTCTTTAGCAGACATAAGTAGTATATCGTCCGGCCAATTTAGGCAACCATAGAAGACTATTGGCTATCATTATGCTGTCTTACAGACAGAAAAAGACAGAAAAGCCCCAATGTGACCAGTTGTTAGTGAGCCTGTGATACCGGTGTGCACTTGAGCACACCGGTATAATGCAGCAAGAACTGACTGATCAGCCTGAATGCTTAGCGCCATGAGCAACTAAGCATTGGCTGTTTAATAAGAGACAAGACTGGAAAGGGAGCGGAAAAAAAAATTATAATGAATTTAATCAGGAATCATGTTGGTCAATAAGATAAGATGATACTTTATTGATATCACAAGGGAGAAATGTGCTTGTATATCGGCTAATCGTCTTTCCAACCACCTTCACCCCAAAACTCCCTTATCGGTCGATAAGCTTTCATCCATCAGTCCAAAGGCTGGCGGTTTTTGGGCAATGTATACAGTATTCTGTCCTTGAGCAAGACACTTTTCCCACCTTGCCTCTTGTGTCTGACTCTGTGTATCGTTTGTTTATGAGTGAGAGAGCAACAGAATTCTGTGATCTATCAACAGAAGAAGCAAAAAATGATTCTTATTTTGTCATCTTGTGTTGAGATGGGATTCCAAATAATATCCAAATTGATAATAGAAAATAAAACAGCTTAATTTGGAGGTCAGAGGGTATATAATAGTCACTTTGTATGTTAAATTATACTGCAACACTGGCTCATAATTCATATAATCGAATGAAAACTGAACCCAAGCTCTTCACAAGTCAGAGGAAAGGTGCAAGTTTATCTTTCTAGAGCCGTTTGTACAGTAGAGGCGACATCTTTTTCAAATTTCACAAAGGTAGTTTGGGATTATTTTGTGATTTGTTCATGAATGTGACCGATCCGTACCCCTGGATAAGATATGAACATGATTTTGCCACTGTATTTAATCAAAACAGACAGGAATTTTAGTGTTCGGGTTGACCATGCGTTGTTATTCATAGTTCATTGAAGCCATGCACATTCTCCCTTTGGGTTTCTTCTCTCTACACAGTCCATTAAAAACGACCATGGCCCCTGTTCTGACTTGTGGACACGCTACAGTTGTTATTGGACGGTCGGAGCCTTTAGAAATTTCACTTCAGCTGTTGCCATCTGCACCTCAGACCCCATTCACCACCAGTGCCTCATCCCATTTCACATCCAAAGCCTCCCACCCCCCTCCTCCCCAAGCCGCCCCTGCGTCTTCCTCCGTCCATTATCAGTGTAGTGTCTGCTCGTGTGTGTGAAGCATGCTTATTATGGCTCACTCGCAAACATCGCGGAGCCTCGCACTGACAGCGCAGGCCCTCCGTTAGGGTGCATGGATACACACTGCCCAAGTACCCTATTGTGCCTGTTGGAATCTACTTTACACCCAATGACACCATTAGCGCACTTCGAACACCTTCAAACAGTCTGAACCCCTAAGCCCTGCCCCCCTTTAGATTCCGTGTAAGTGTGTGTACATTTCTAACAGTACGACCTTGAAATTTTAAATCGTAGGAAGCCGGTCGGATTCCCAGGAGCCAGTGAGATGCCGGCGAGGCAGATGGACATGAGAGAGCCCCAATCAGATCCCACGCTCGGATCAAAGTAGGAGTTTACTCTGCTGCATGTGCGTTTTCTCCCTCTGGCTTTGGTCGTTCTGGCCTGAATACCCTTCAGCTGAGCCCTGGGTCCTCCCCCCCGACGGCTCCCTTTTGGCCAGACGTGTGATACCCACAGAGCCGTAGACGTTTGATTCCTCAGAGGAGTGGTGCATGCTTTGGACTGGAGCATGGCATGATGGGAACAGACTGTGCCGCTGTAGGAGTAAAGCAAAGCCCTTTAAAAGCCCTTAGCAGTCGGTGCAGATGTGGTGATGCGGGTGTCGCTCTCCCTTTCAATAGCACTGCCCCGAACAATTAGTCTTTTAGTCTTTGGCATGTGGCTTTATGCAGCAAATGTACTTTGATATTGACACATGTATAGCACAAATGATTATTTCTCACCATAGAAGTATAAGACAAGGTGTAGACCTGGTAAAGTCCTTATCTTTTTATTGATCATAGATTTAGTCTTAGTCTTAGATCTTAGTGATAACTGATCAATATTTGTTATCTATACTGTATGCTGATTCTACAAAGGGCTTTTAACCACATAATGTTAAATAGTTATTGCATGTGTAATGTTTTCTAGTGTTCAGCCCTACTACTTCTCTTGTATTAACAGAGAAAAGGGTAAATGTTCATGTTCGAAAATACAGTTGCTCAGTATTTCACTGAGCTCATACTTGTGCCCACAAGTGAAGGGTGCTATGTGGAACATTACATAAAACATGTACAATAGTGTTAGTTAGTTACTGGATTGAAATGAAACAATCTGGTTCTACTGTAGCTTCTAAAGTAGGAGTCTAAGCCCCGTCTTTCCGAAAGTTTGAGTCTTTCATTATACAAATGTTGTCCTCTGGTGACCTCAGCTCTACCTTCGCTAGAGGCTTCTCCAAAGGCCGCTGCTGGCCCCGCTTTAATGACCACTGCACACGTTCCACAAAGGACCTTCATAGGAGCACAGGCTGTGTCTGTCCTGGGCACAGCAGTCTGCATGTCGACTCTTCTTAATCCTACTGCAGTAGTGTGTGGTTTGGTCACTTTTGGATCACATGACCACATGCATCCAACACAGGTGGCTGTGATGCATACCAAGTGGTCCGCTGGTGGCACCCCAGCAGTCAGTTTGTGGCATATGTCGTTCTGAGACGTTGCATTCAAATGAGTCGTAATGTTTTGCTTGTTTTGCAAGTGCCTCGTACAGTATGTCTGATCACACAAACTTTTCTAGCTTTGAGTCTTGGTTTCATTGGTAAGTATTACAACAAACTAATATTGCCCATAAAGACATTGGCACATTCTCTTTCATTGTATATCCTAAAACCGCCCGAGAGCGTCAGGCGGGAGATGCACTGTGCGATGTGACATTTTTTTGGCCGTTGGAGGCTGCTCTCTCCTTCAGGTACACTGCTGTATTTCAGAACACCAGACAAACACATGCGCACACTCACACACACACACTCACTCACGCACACAGCTGGGCGCTGGGGTGCTGGATATGGCCCAGCATTTTAGCAGATGGCCTGGGTGCTACGCTATCAGTCACCATAGTAACATGCTCCCTTTTTCCTCTTTCCCTCTGTCTTTCTCTCCGTCTCTCTAGTGCTAAGAGAAGGAAAATGGCAGACAAGATTCTTCCGCAAAGGGTGAGGCTGCATATTTTTACCTTTGTTGTTGTTGATGTTTTGATGTGTGTCATTATTTTTTTGCGCGCGGCATAGCAGAACATTGCCAGTCAGGGGAGGCTAGTTTCCGCGCCGCAGAGGGCCATATCATTAGAGGCAAATTCCGAATAACAAGAAGGTATGGGATTTTCTGTTTTGCCAAGAAAACTGACCAAGACCTGAATTGGGATTTTCAAAAACGGCAGACTGTTGCGTGGCCACCGGTGGATCAGGTAGCTCTGTGCTGTGGAATCATTTTTGCAGTTTTGGCCGATGCCGTGAGAACATAAAGCGTCCAAAAGCTTATCCCCTTGCTATAGCCCAGACAGGGTAGATAGCGTTGGCTTGGGGGCGCCACTCCACTCCACTATAATGAGTCACGGACAGGGAATGTCTGCCACACGGCTCACTGTCTGCCTGGCACCTTGGCCCGCCGAAAGCCAGCGAGATACATATTGGAAAGGCATGAGAGGGGGGACAATAAAGGCGGCCATTTATGTGAGGGGGAAAAAAAGCAAATAAGGAGAGAACAGAGCCCTTGATGCAGGGAGGACTTCTCATGGGTTAGGATGATGTGAGTGTTGGCAGCAGCTCATTCGAATCCCCCTTTTGCGCTGGAGATGGAGGGTATATAGACCTGCCGTGTTATGATGGACCGGGCCATAGCTTAGGGACATCCACGGCTCCCCTCCAGCGCCCAGAGAGGAAGTCATAATAAGAGGGCTATGGAGAAAAATGATCTGTCAGGCACACAGCAGCAATTTCCACACTTTATTTTAGTGCGAGTCACATCATTCACCACAAATCTAGCTGCCGCGGTCCTAGTCATGCTATCGCTCTGGATGTACAGTGCCGACACATGGCAGCTGCTGGGTTCAGAGTAATATTAAAACAGAATTACAGACTGTATTCTTACTAGTCAAAGGGAAATTGGTTTTAAAATCATGTATTAATGCATAAAAAAGGCAGCAGAAACAACATTGGATTAAGATTTTCATCCTCAATTCAAGCAAAATAAGATTTATTGTTTATTTTTAAGTTTAAGTACATATTTAATGTTCAAATTCCTCATTCCATTGGTAGATCATTTTACTAACAACTCACATCAAGGTAGAATAATCTCATTTCTAGACAATGAGACTTATTTTAAATATGTCTTTGTAGTGTTCCCAAACAGTACTCGGGGTAATCTGCAATTTAAGACTTTACATCAAGCTTTAGTAATACTTGCATGTTTGGTGTTTTACTGGTTTAGACATGGTTTAGACGTCATTTAGTCCAATTTAAGTCTATGTTAGACCCATAAGTATTTTATGAGATGGTACTTGGCTTGGAGTCAAATGTTTGAGAACAATTGCTGTCCATTTAGTGCCATGATAATATCACTATGTGCCAATTATAGAACATGAAACCTAGGGTAAAAAAAATAATAATCACACTAATGCTTTCAGAACAATGCAGATGGACCTATCTTTTTCTCAACAAAGTCTGCAAAGTTTATGCAATGTAAGTCGTGTCGGTACAAATCCACAAATGTTGAACCTTGTTAGTTTGAATTTGGGTCTCTCCTAATCTGCCATATTCCTCCTTTGGCTGAAAGTTCTTTCATCTGACCAAAATCATGCACATATTTTTGAATATTGTCACCACCTTTGAACAGCTTCATGAGAAATTAATTTGACCTTAGTTCATAGATGAAAGAGAAGACATTGAAATGTGTGCCGGTTTATGTTCCATTTATAAAAGTCTAGTACTTATAGAGATTAGCCATAAACCGAGTCGAAAAATCTGCATTTTACAACTATAGACTCTTCAGAAGGTTGTCATGGCACAAGACCACAAACTATTATGTCAGCGCGAACAATATGGTGGTCAATAGTTTTTATATGATTGAGAGAAAAGGTAAGTGTAATTTTATATATGTGTGATTTCTTCAGATCCGTGAGCTGGTCCCTGAATCCCAGGCGTACATGGACCTGCTGGCCTTCGAGCGCAAACTGGACCAGACCATCATGCGCAAGCGGGTGGACATCCAGGAGGCCCTCAAGAGGCCCATGAAAGTAAGGAAAAATACGCCGCGGCTCAGCGCCGGCCTGGTCTGACGTCTCTTTAAACAGTGGTGTGTTCTGTACCCTTGTGTCAGCAGCAAAAACGCAAACTGAGACTGTACATATCCAACACCTTCAACCCTGCCCGGCCCGACGCCGACGACTCTGACGGCAGCATCGCATCGTGGGAGCTGCGGGTGGAGGGGAAATTGCTGGATGATGTGAGTTCTTTTTGTTTTTTTTCACATTTGTATACGTATCTTGAAAGAAAACCCACCGTTTTCCTGAAGCTTGATGAAGGTCAGTTGGACCGAAACACTGCTGGAATAAAACTTCATAAGAGTGAGACAGTGTGCGGGAGTTTTTTCTTTCAAGATAAGTGGCTTTGTCTACATATAAATCAGGACATGGGTTTCAGAGTTAAAGCAAAATAACAAACAACAAAACATACAGCGCAACTCTAATAGCAACATTTATTATGGAAAATTGCCACTAGATATTATTCTTAAATCGAGCAGCCCAAGCCAAGGTGGATGTGCCTACAGTAGTGCCATGGATGTCTTACTACTGCAAAGAATACTACCACTCTACTGCAACTGCAAAGACAACCCTGAATACTAACAACTGCTACTTCTAATTCCGCTTCTATTAATACTACACAATACAATAATGTTATTGTTTGTGGTCGATGATCCTGCGCATGCGCTGTGCGGTGGGCGGACAAGCTGACGCTAGTTAACTAATATCCCAATTGTCGTCTTTGAAACTTCCGACGCTCCTTTGCCTTGTCATTTTGGACACATCTAACAGCATGAAGGCAAACAGAGGACCGTGAGCAGTGGCTACAGCGCTAAGCTAACACTAACTACTGCTAACGCCTGACCTGTTTCAGTGGATATCAGTCCTCAACATGGGACTGTTCAGTATGGAGACATTTACTACAACTATTTAATCAACACCAAGGCTTTACACTGTGGAAACGATGAAGTCACTCGATGGATATCATTTTTTTGTGTCTGGACATGTGAGGCTACCACAGCAATGAAAACAATGGCTGTATGTTTACTGAAATGCTCCGTGGAAGGAGGCGAGGCATCAGGTGGATCTCATGGATGTATTATAATAACGTGGATCTGCCTGGACTAAATACAAGGCTCTGTTGTATCCGCCCACTGTACATGCAAGGCAAGGTAAGGACCCATGATTTATGTCATTCTAAATGAAAACAGACAGCTCCTAAGTAGCCAAATCACTATGCAGCAGTGCGTATTGTTACTGGTGCTACATTCTAAAGACGTAATATTATTATGAAGGTGGAGGGCAGCTGTAAAGTTTGTGGTCGTAAATGTGGTGACTGTCAAAATGCATATTTTTAGCCGTAGTTTGTCGCTAATCTCCCTGTAATTCCTGAGCCAATCCACATGAAAC
>OMNZ01081267.1:2656-15839 GCA_900303255.1 Lesueurigobius sanzi
AGCCAGCTAAGGACCAAACCAGGTCCAAACCCGGACTGAGCCAGGTCTCAACCAGGACTCAGTGCAGTGTGGAGTAAAGAGGAGAAGCACAGTCTGCATTTGGCAGCGTGTGTAAATTCTAAAGGCATTTGGTGCTTTTTAGGGGCTTAAATGTATTTTATTTGAATACAAATTAAATAGCAGAATATAATTCATTTGACTCTTTTCAAAGCACAGCTATTATTATTTGATTTTGTAAACACAAAAAATTAAACATATTATTCCCATATAATTGTAAACTGACTCCATATGTGTCATGGCAAATAGGGGCACAAGTCAATTCTGGGGCATTTTGAGTTATTCACATATTCTGAAAGTGTAGCCTCCAAGCTTTCCAACGATGTGTAACACATGGAAATCTGATAATAATTGGAGAAGTTGTGGCTTTTGAAGGTAGACCCTTTGGAATCGATAATCCAGAGATAAGCCCTTTCTTAACTGGCCTTGTTTGACAATGGTCCTCATTTACATCTCATTTCCGTTGTCCATTTTGTCGTTGACTGAAGCGACTGTCCATCAAGCAGTTGGCGGTGACGTGGCGCAGTGATGCGGCGTGTTGTTGTTTGTAAGAAAAAAAAAAATTGCTTGTTTCTATGCTCTAATGGCGGCGGAGATGCTGGAGTACGGACATTTCTCTCATTCATGATACTTGGCACCACTTTCACATGGACTATGTTTGTAAAAAAAGGGGATTAACATCGCATGAGGAGACTCCATAGACATGGGCCGGGATTAGCTGCTGATCTACACGGGATCAGGCATCTTGCCTGGGCAAGAACACGGCAAGATCGCACACAAAGACTCGCTAAAGAAAAAGCAGCTTGTGGCAACGACAAAAAGGGACATATTGGGACTTCTAAGGGAGAATTCTTCGGATGAAGACAATGCAAAGTAAGCAATTTAAGCTTTTTACTAGGAGAATACTGTCGGAAATGATCACACGTGAATGGCCAATATGGAAATTAACTGTGCCGCGACACACGCCCACTGAGTATCCTGAAAATACACCCGGTATACACACAATGTATGCTTTTAAATACTGTTATCTGAAACATGGCACGGCTTCTCCGTGATCTCAACTAACAGACTCTGTACAAAAGCGAAAATCACTATTTTTCAAAAAAATCTCTTCTTTGCTCCGATGTTGTGCTGTGACTTGTGGAAATCTCATGCGCCGTCACATGTTCCGGACCATTTCTTGGCAATTTTTTCCCAAATTGGACCTTGGTGGTTTTTAATGAATGACCCCTGGTATAGATGAGTTTCAGCTGACATCATCGGCTAGCAGAACTTATGTTGCAACAATAGGACCTTTACTTCTCACCCATCTTTGGTCCCGGCTCCCGCAGGTGCACACTGTTGTGTCCTTGGGCAAGACACTACTATAGGTTGAGACCATAACCATTCTGACATCTTTTTTCCCAAAGAAAAAAATATATTTTTGACACCTCTTTTTACAACTTCAGGGATGCTAAGAATAACAAAATACTGGCAATACAATCTCACTGAGAAGCTGGGCAAATGTTAAAGCAAAAAACAAAGCAATCACAATCTGCCAACGAGGACCACTCTTGATTTGATTGAGGAGCGCCTCTCTGTGTCTCAACCTCACACTCCGCTCCGTTCGTCAGCCGAGAGAATGAGCAGCGATTAAATCACAAGCACTGTAATGACTTCAGCAGGGTCAGTCCACCTGCGTACAATTTACACACTGTTCCTCGAGTTAAAGAGGGAGGTCAGGCGTGTTGAATATTCATGTCGGCGCGTCCCAACCATCACACATGCACATGCACGATGAGATCACTCACTGGTGTCTTCTTTTAGCTGTTTTAGCTGAGGAAAGTGCCTCTGGTTTGTGAATGTGACCAAACTGACTTATTCTCAAAGTATTTTAAGAGGCAAAAGTTTGAGTCTGAGTTTAGAAATGCCTTTCACAATCTAAAATGTGATATATCAGTCGTCTACAAGATAATATCGAAATTGTTGTTTGGAAGATATACAAGTTTACAAATTGAGTATATCTTCAAAGTCAAGAAATGAACAAAAAGCTGCAAGAACTGCAGCTATAAAATAAAAATGTAATATACTTGCACTTTTGCAGTTTATTCAAGATCATCTTTTTGGCCACACAGCAATCTAAATGAATACATTTACCAGCATATCTTTACATATTTTGGATGGTTGGCAAATATATCGTTTGATCATCGTTACTGAGAAAATCCCCCTAAATATCAAGATATTCATTTTATCTTAGAAAAATCTTGGTTAGAAAATGCTAAATGTCTAAAATTTGTTCGTCAAACTTTGACTTTAATACCTTCCTTTCTTCCTTCCCTCGTGGATGTAGTTACAGTACTGTCAGACATCTGTGCTACAATCAGAGGGGACTGTAATGTGTTTAAAGCTTCAGTGGTATTTTTGCTTCTTACTCTGACAAAAGTAGACTTGCTTAATGGGCTTGCTTTTTGGTTACATGTTCAAGGATTACTCAAAGGCATTAATGACTCAATACAAAAATCCAAGTAATAAAAGCTCTAAAAAGTAGATTTTGCACAATAACCCCCTTAAAAGTAAAATTGGAATACGTTGAGGTACTGGGCAAACAGAAAGTTGATAATGCAACGTTTATGAGCATCGTGTCTCAGGAATACAATACTAATTTCTGTTCAATATGCCAAAAGATATACACATTGTACTGTGCTTCAACCAGTCAAGGCTGGGAAAGAAACTATGACTGAGTCACACCTAAAGTAGTGAAATAGGCTAATATTGGCTGCTAGTGTTTACATATTATTTTGAGAAATGCTGTCACAGAATCACTGATATAACATATTTATAATGTATTAATGATCAGACCACTGTATGTTGGAAGTGTCTGTTTAATGTAACAAGGACCAGTCACTTTTCCACTCACTGCAAATCACTGCAGTTTCTTTGCACAACAAATAAGTCACCTAACCTACTTTTGTGAAAACCTCACAGCGTCAGTTGGAATCGAGTATCAAACCCCAAGTGTCGGAAGCTAAAAAGCTGGATCGGTGCATCTGTTGATGTCACCAAAATGGCCTTTTTCATACATTGATTTGCATAATGATGTGGCATGAAGAAGGTTTTATGTGAAACTGTCCTTTCTGAAATTATTCAAAGACAAACGTGCCTTGTTCCCGTAGTGGCTGACATCTATTGTTTTAATAAGAACATTGCACAACATCACACACATTTGCATCTTTGCCAGAAAAGCATCACCCCAACCATTTTACAACCCTTCTGCAACCTATAATGGCTTTATGAGATTTTCTGGCCACAATTTTGAACAGCGTCAGCCTGCCTTGGTGACCTGAATTTGCCATTTCACGCCTAAACCTAACAAGCCAAATTCATAGAGAAAGAAAAAGCAAGTGTCCTTTACATTTTGTCCAATTGGTGTAAGAATAGACAGCTCTTGGACTCCTCCTCACAGTCAGCTTTTGTTGTCAGCAGAGCAGGCCTGGCGAGTGTACCAGTGAAAAGTCGGACCACCTGCACTTACTTACTTCGCAGAAACCCCGGGAGCGAGTGTCTTAGAGAGGCTCCGAGGATTAACTTACGACTTTTATAGCTCATTCTGCACACGCTATTACACCCATTCAATCACACTTTGCCTCCGGGCCATAAATAATTTTAACAGAGCAGCACATACGCACAGTGCCCGCTTGACCCTGGACCACGGCAAAACTGTCAGAGGGCCTTACGCATGAATCTACGGGCCACTCCTGAAGTTGACTTTTTGGGGGGGGGGATTTGGAGTTTTCCATGTGCTGAAAGAGGAAAGGAACTATGGATATTGGCGAGGGGATGAGGTGACATGAGTGCAAGCTGGTAGTGAGGAGACTAGCATTTTTAGTGAATCACTTTTTTAGCAGCTGTTCCATGTTACGGGTCACCCAGGGCCATTCATTGACCCTAAAATAGTGGGTCTCAAACTGTGGTACGCACCCTCCTCTCATTCTTTCTATTTCTACATTTAAGGTGAGATACGGCAGGTGATTTTCATTGGGTGGGCAATTTTGAGATATCTGTGTAGTCTCATGTGAAGCTCTTTGTGACTGTCTGTGAAAGGCGCTATATCAGGGGTGCCCACACTTTTTCGGCTAGCGAGCAACTTTCAAAGTCCACGAGGCCTGGAGATCTACCTATAGATTTTTATGAACGGCACGAGGGGGTTTTTACCAGGATTGTTATAATTATATTGTTATTTGTTATAATTATGTATTATTTTAAAATTAAAACATTTAGAAAATTTCCTCTTATATAAAATAAAACTACGCGTCAGGGCGAATGGTTTCCATTCAAAATGAATGGCTCAAATCGGCCGTTTCTGATGATTTGAGCAGCACGAATCGCACTTTTCGGGCGTTTCACGCAATTTTTATGCGTGAATGTCGCCGTTTTCGCCCAAAATGGTCGCTCGCGATTGTTTCAAGCGTCCGGCGAAAATGTTGAAAATGTTGAACTTTTTTCGCTTATTCGCGCACAGCAACCAATCAGAGCGGCTTGCTCCAGTGACGGCATGAACAGGACGAGAGGCGGAAGTCTGTTTTCGTGCGGAGCTCCCGGTATATGGTGAAACTCACCATATACGGCACATCTCTGGTTGATCCGTTGAATCCAGACACGCTGCGTAGATGCCCTACGAGGACGTTGTCTGGCTTTATATAGCAAATAGAGCCACGCTACTGTCTCGATATCCACCATTGTTGCTCACACTACTACTACCTACAGCCCCTCCCATGCGAAGTTGCGAACACGCGAAAAGGCATTGGTACACAAATGAGACACGTGATGAGCTATAAATAAATTTGCGAAGCGAATCTGTTTTTCGCGCGATTCGCCTGGTCCGGTCGGGACGCAGCTTAATACTATGGAGAGAGAACATTTTCAAATTGATAAATGTTGACTACAAGTATGTGTTAATAAAAGTCCACTATAGTAGATTTTTAAGAATTGCAGGCCACAAATATTTATTTATTTATAGTTTTGGCACTCTGGGTCCTCCATACATCAGCGTTACTGTCTTTCATGCAGAGCTCGCGCTCCAGCGGTAACAGCTGACCGCGGGGCTGAGCGCTACAGATGCAACCAACGCCGGTATAGACCGGGATCAAAGGAAAACTGGCAAAATGCGGCCGGTGTGACACCAGTGACAGTCATCATGATCTGTTTGTAGCTCGCGCTGGTCCCTCGCGCTACAGAATAGTGCCACATGTAACCGGTGCATCAAACCATAGTGGCAAATGCGAGCAGACAATTTGGAAAGATAGGACTCTGCGATCGACTCAATTTGCTTTGATCGATGTAGTGGGCACCCCTGCGCTATATAAATAAAGCTCTTCTTCTTCTCCTCCTAGTTTGGTCCCTAAACCTCGTAGCTACCATGTTAAAGTAGAAAAATAACCAAACGTTGAAAGTTTTCTCCGACTCTCACATTGTCAGGCGTTATATTTGGTATTATCCACGTGGAGTGTGTAAATTCCACAACAGGACGCTGTGTCACATGATAATATCCTCTCTGAGACAAGCTAGTGAAGAAAGTACACGGACATTCACCTGTAGTGTCTAACCTTAACAAAATAAAATATGAATTATGTATTTGAGGCTATGATTTCTTTCTGACTAGTCTGGCGTCAGTGCTGTTTTTTACCCATTATTGTTTGGTATGGCATAGGCCATTTTTAGTCCTGTTTTAGACTTGATTTTGTCTTTGCCTAGTCTCGCTTGTACAAACCTGATACTTGATACTCACCCAAATCTTGTTCTGATAGCACAGATGCCCTTCCTGACAACACATTTCGATATGAGGGATCACAAGGCCCAATACCAAGATGATTTTAAGATTAAATACAAGAAAATGCAACTGTTTTCACATGCTGTTTAGTGTATAATAGAAAATATTGACTTGATTTTAAAAGGTTTTGTTGCAATAAAGTGGTGAAAGAGGCAATTACTTTTTCCAGGGATGTTTGTGTGGCTATTTTTGGAAGAAGCCAGACAAGTTTAAGAACCCTTGATCTAGGCTAGACTGCTTCTCTCCTACAGTAAGTGTTATAAAGATAAACAAGATCTCTACGTAGAGCTGCACTAGAACTCAGCTTCTAATTTTAATAGCTTAGTTAGATGTTTGGGTATATAAACATTGATCAAACCGACATGGATAGGAAACAAAAAACAAAACTGCTACATAAGAACATACAAACCACCCCAGCACTATAGTATCTCCTGTACTGGTGTGCCAAGGACTCCGAACATAGTAACACGCAATGGCCTCGATCCATTCTGGTGTCCATTTGGATGTGGCTTATTTAGCAATTTTACCTTCATATGGGACCAACTGTGGAAGATGTGGAACAGGCATACTTACAGGAGGTCCTGAAACAAAAACACAAGAGAGAAGAAGTATATGGTTAGTGTTTTCAATCAGCAATCAAACAGATGCAGATCATCAATGTTCCCGTAAAAACCACATCTAAAATACGGAGCAGGAAGTTCAGAAATCAAAGGCTGAGGAGAAAATGTTGCTGGGACTTTGTGAACTGACAAAAGAGAAAAATGGGGTCAAGTTTTGTGATTTATAGCAAACCAAGCACCTGTCTTCCAGTCCATGCTGAATTGTATATTGGAAAACAATACATTCAAACCCATTTCCTACGCAATGCTTTTTACTCGGCCGTGGGACTGATAGAAAAGTGAAATTGGTTTATGACTCGGTTTGGCTGTCCTCCATTTACTGAAGCAATTACCTATTTTTAAGAGGTGTCACTAGTTTCCTTTCCCTCTAATTATCAAAGCCTTGTATCACTGTCAAAGCTCTCTAGTACACCCCAAATAACACTGTAGGCCCCTATTAAGTGGGCATCCAGCTGTTGAAAATTAAGGTCAGTTTTTACTACACTTCTTTGGGACAAAGGGGAAAGTGCAAATGGCTCCTGCAGCTGGGGCATTAAGGAGCCCTGTCCGTTTGATGCTCACTGTGGCGCTCTTTTGTATGGTTTCATGGATGGCTTAGTTACAGTAGACCACTTAGCTTTTAATAAACCTGCCCCGGTGCGCGAGTTTGCCGACAATTCGCGCCGCGTGCAAAGATTCAGCGGGAAGCATTCAAATAGCAATTACATGAAAGTCTTACAGGCCACATCACCTTTCCTTAGTACAACACATTAATTGTCATTGGCATAAACTATATTGTAAACCAGCATCTTACAATCTGCATATAATAAATTCATGCAGTCGGAAAACGCACGATTTTGACAAAAAACGTAATTTCAATTTTTCAGACAGAAATTGCGAAAGCCCTCAGCGTTTGGGGTTAGGTTATTGCAGTATTTAATATTGCGATGTCGATTCGATATGCAGCCCTAGTGCATGGATTGTTTCACAGCGGCATGATGGTAGTTCTGTGCTTGTAAATATGACCCGTTCTTCTTCATTTCTATGGGGAGTTAGCTGTGTCTTGTTGAAATAAATGTATATTTTCACACATTGTCAGCAGACAACATGCAGCTGGTGGTGCACTTTCACAAATATAAATACTTCACCAGGATTTATTCATAAGTGTTTGCTTAGGTCGTGAAGCTAAAGGCTAACTTCATTTTGATGCACAAGAAATATTAAAATAGCTCCACAATCTGAACAATCTGGAGAATAATTTATTGACTTTTCTTCAAATTTTTTCTATATTTTTTCTCATTCTCATCTCATTTAGAAGCACAGAATCTTTGCCTACGACAAGCAAAGGAAATTAGCCGCAACATCTTGTGCAAAGAGACACAGCTAACAGTTTCAATTCAACTAACTCCAACTTTTGCTGTTCGAGAACTTCTGAAGTTGGGTACATGCGTTTAAAAATTCAACCCATGTAAGGTTTTGTGAGGCTACTTGCTTATAGCGAACAAGAGGTCATTTTTTTTCTTCGCGTCAGAGGGAAAAGGCAGGGACACTTCTAACACTTTCCAACATTGACCGCATGTTGAATAATTTGAATATGTGGCTTTACACTTCCACAAAAACGTCTTCATCCTAACTTGCCCTGCCGCTGCTCTTTCCCTTTCCATATGGCAGCAGTAAACAAACACGCGGCTAATGAAGTATCCCATTCACTTTGAGCGCATGTGCAGACACCGCTATGTCTTTTTCCTATTTGTCGTCGCTGACAGGTCTTGCCAAGTCTAGACCTGAGGCTTCCTGCTCCTTTGTAGATGAGTAAAAGGCATCACACAGACACACACCTCAGCATGGATTTTGCGGAGGGAAACCTGCGGAGGCTTAGTTACTTTTGGGTTTTAGCGAATCATGAATTAAATATGCCTCGCTCCAACGTTCGCTGCTGTTGAAAACTTTAAAGAGGGTAATTGGATTTGCAGAAGGCTTACAGTGCAGAACGCGGTACGCCTGTGCCCATCAAGGACTGAATCTGACTGTCGCGCGTTTTATGTGTTTTGAAATGTGCTCATAGTCTGGCTTCAGGCTGCTATACTTCTGTACTTGGCATTTAGGCTCATTTCTTTATAACTTTGAATACCTATGTTTAACTGTCTCCCAGCAGACCTTGCCAACGGAGTATGAGTAGATGGCAATAAAAAGTGCCAATTAGAGAAAGAAAAATGTCATGTACTTAATCTACTGGGTAACTTGAAGAAAATTACACTTTCTAGCCAAGTTAGTAGATGCTTATTAATGAGTATGCAAAAGTTTAGGCACTGCCATTGGCCTGGGCTCCCAAACTTTTTGCATTCCACTGTAATTCCAGCAGTATTAGTTGTGGGATTGCTAGTAGAGAATTTAATCAAAATCCCAATTGGTTGGGGGCGAGATTTTGGGAGAGCAGAACGTCCAAATTGATCATCCAGACGCAGCAACAGCAAGACCTGTACAGGTACGTCTTGGTTAAACACAGTCTGCAACAATACAGTCTTCAGGAAGCCATTGGCGCTTAGTTATGTGAGTGTGAAAATTCTAAACAAACTAGCTGGCCAGACACTGCGAGTTGAGATGATTTTGACTTCTGATCACACCACAATCTTACGTCTCTGTGGTGGAGTGTACAGGGGGCTACTTGCCACAATTAGCTGCTCACACAAACATCTGCGGGGGGTAGGGAGGTGCAGCTGTGGGGGCAGGGAGACAAGACTGGGGAGAGGGGAGAGGAGAGAGGAGAGAGGACCACAGCTGATGGTGTCCAAACAGCTGATGGTGTTTGTGACCAAATCACTGCGCACTTGAAAGTCTGCAAAAGTTAGTTCGTTTTTTTTTGTGGTTATTGGTTGTAATTTAAGCGAGGCTACATTTCATTTGTTGACTAAAAAACTTTCCCCTGTGTCGCTCCAGTCCAACAAGTTCTGATTCGATAACACTACAGTATTGTGGTCTACGGTAATGGTCTCTCGTAGAAAACTAAGTGTTCCGGTCCATCAAGTCGCTGTTCTCCATTGTGTCCCCTTTAATAGAACCACTTGGGCCACTGTGAGCGACTGTGATTGTTTTGCTTGTTTCCCATTGATTTGTCAAGAGGGAGCCGTTTCCCTTTTCCCCCACAATCGCTCCGTCTGATCGCTGACTGAAGAGCTGTCATTGCAACAATGGGGATTTCTGAAACAACCCTGGCCGGGTGCTGTGGATGTTTACGGGAAAGTCGACTGGCTCTCAGACCTGTGCGTTGCCAAAACATTGATCTATTGTCCGTCTGTCAATGGATTTGCTGTTCTTTCCATCATTTGTGGCTTTCACGCTGGATGAGAACGGCCGAAAGGCGTAAAAACCCACACCGCAACACTCCAGATTTGAAATGCAAAACAGGGTATTGTAGGGTCCTGTGCTACATTATTGTTACCTTATTAAAAAGACCAACGTGATACAAGTGAAAAACATGCTTCTGTACGACAAAAAGTAGAAACATTTGTTTTAAATTCAGCGGTACGTACCGCTGTTGTCTTGTTGGGCCAGACACATCATTTATATAGATGTGAGGGATATGTTGGGGTTTAAGAGCATATAAGGCTTTATGTTTTTCTAATTATTACTTAGTTCGATGAGATATCGCCTGTGGTAAATATGAATCATAGTTTTACACCAGTGAAGTTGAAAAAGTAGAGTTCTTGATAGAACATTAGTGACAAAGGAAGAGGGAAAGTTTCATGGATCACTGACTTGCTCATTTGTCATTAGTACAATTAGACAGTCACTGTCTGTTAACCTGGCAAGACCCAGAGTGAAATTACAGTGCAAATGCCTTAAGCACAGTGACTCCTGGTTACATTGCTTGGTAAGAGATTTGCCAGTATCCCCCCGGACAATCCAGCTTAAGAAAAAAAAACTTATGTATCTTCAGTTGTAAATTTTGTCTAAGTTTTAGCCAGATTTTTAGCCCACCTGAGTTTGGGGAAGACGAGGCCCAATACAACTTTCTCACAAGCAATGATTCGTTGTGGGACTCCTCGTGTGTGTGTATGTGTGTCCTCATGTGTGTCCTTATGTGTGTGGTCTGTGCACTTTGTTGTCATGTTTGTAAATCTCAAAAGATGTATGTAGTGTGTCCCCAAGCATTATATTGGCCCCTGACATAAATACTAGGGCCCGGCCAATATGGATTTTTGAGGTCCAATACCGATATGAAGGGGGTTGGAAAGGCCGATAGCCGATATGTGGGCCAATATGGGTACTGGTTAAATTTGTTGTAAATATAATGTACCTCCCAAACAGCCTATAGTTAAATAATAAGGTTTTGATCATATAAATAAAGTTATCAATTTTGAAAACAATTTGTTATAGGCTACTTTATTGTTATTGTTATTTCAATTGTTTTAAATCATTGCATTAAATGAAGTTGGTAGCATTTTAAGAACTATTTTAATCAGTTTTGTCATTCTATCTTATTAACTACACATTTGGGGCTTTTTCAGCCTGTAAAATGCATGTATTGACTTAATTGGGACAGATTTAAGCTTTCAAACAAGGTGTAACATGACTAGTTTTGGTCGGACCGTTACTATGTGGAGCAACGTCCACTTCTTCTGTAAGACTTTGTTTGAACTTTGACCCTTCTAATGGGACACATTTGCTTATGCAGTATTACCAATATCTATTTTTTTTTGTTTAAAATATGGGAAGCAAGGTTTGTTTCTCCAGCTGTTAAACTCCAGCAACTTATTTCAAATCACCCTCTTGCTCTGCCATGACTCGGTAGGCACTAGTTTTGCACTCTTCTCTCTCTTTCGATCGTTCTCCCTTTCTTTTTCTTTCACTTCTGCTCTCCCTCCCTCGAAATGCCACCTCACTCCCGAAGCCATTATCACATCGCTATCAGGTGTATCCTCCAAACTGCTGGGGCTGCCTCCTGCCAAGAGTCTGTTCTCGCTGTGAATTCAATTCGAGGCGACACTTTCCATCTATGGGACTGTCACTGCACCGCGCGTCCTTCTCCGTGACTCTCCGATGGGCCCCGGCTTGTCCAGTCAGCATTGTGAAGTGAAGATTGGAGCGAGGAGTGCAAAGCCGGACTTATCAGCACATTTGACCAATGTACGTTACTTGCCTGCCCAATACTGTTGAAATAAATAAATCAAGCCGGGC
This sequence comes from Lesueurigobius sanzi, assembly GCA_900303255.1. NCBI lineage: Eukaryota > Metazoa > Chordata > Actinopteri > Gobiiformes > Gobiidae > Lesueurigobius > Lesueurigobius sanzi. The sequence goes on from OMNZ01081267.1 coordinate 14,297, forward strand.
ACAAATGACTAGGGCTGGGTACCGTTAAACGATGCCAGTACGGTATCGAAAAAATAATGAAGATACCGAAAAATAATGAAGATACTACCGGTATCGAAAAATAAATTGGTACCGAAAACTGGTACCGAAAAAATATTTATCGTTAGAAAGCAAGTCTTCCTGGTGGGTCTGAGACTGCAGTAAAGAAAGGGCTCAGGTGTTTCAGCTCAAATAAATGATAAAAACACTAAAAGAAACAGTATTTTATAGAATAAATGATCATTATTGGTCTGTTTTATGGTTCTACAACAAAACTAAAATCAAGCACCAGGATAAATGACTCAATTTGAGAATATTAGTCTTGTTTAGAGCAGTTTTGACTAGATTAGGCACATTTACTACTGTCATCTAGATTATTTGGTTTATTTCATGACAATTTTTACTGATTCTAAGGTAATCTCACTTGGATTAGGGAAATAAAACTGCCCAAAGACCAATTTTCTTTACCCATTGGTAAATTAATTTAAATAAAAAAGGAACTAAGTAGAAATCTATTGAAGCAAGTCAAAACAAGTGGTTAGAATTAGGTCAAATGAGCCACTAAAACAGCTCAAATTTAGATAAATAAGATGAATTTGGGTCATTTAACCTTCTAGATATTTACTTTTTTGTGTAGATGACCAATAATTTAGTATAGGTATCGAAAAAGGTATCGTTCAGGTATCGGTATCGTAAACCAAGTATCGTTAAAGTACTAGTATCAAAAAAATATGAAAGGTACCCAGCCCTACAAATGACATAACACGACAATGTTAAACTAATGCAAGAATCACACGCTTTTCGACCCGACGGAGACAGGATATTTTGCAAGATGATTACAGCAAATCGTGATATGGCTTCAACTGCCTGCAAATTTAATACAGTGTTCTTTACATGCCTGTACGAATGTCCAATGCACCAATCAGTGAAGGTTTATGAAATTGGAGATGATGGTGATTGTTGGCCACACAGAAATACAGTACTTACCAGGCTCTCCGTCTCTGCCACGTCTTCCCCGTTTCCCTGGTGGTCCTGAAACAGAGAAGGGGCATTTATGTCAGTCCATTTGTCCATTTGTTTGGAGATGCAGGAATATTCCGGTGGTTTGTTACTGGCATAGTGTGATTTTGGCTGTGGGCAGTGCACACAACACAAATGTCAGGTTGTTGGGTTAGGGATATTTACTCTGTTGCAACTTCTACCTGTGGCAAAGCTAAAATGTAAACTAAAGTTAAAAAGCTGCCATCTGCACTGGGCAGACATTTCAAGAGTCTTCGTCAGCAACTATTGACCCACTACAGATGACAGCTTCAAGGCACTATACCAGATTTTGCCCTCCTTTAGTATGTTGTAAACTCAGACATTTGTGGAAATAATATTGTGCATCTACAGTGGTATGAAAAAGTTTGGGCACCCCTGTAAATTTTCATGATTTTCCTTTATAAATCATTGGCTGTTTGGATAAAAAATTCCAGTTAAATATATCATATAGGAGACAAACACAGTGATATTTGAGAAGTGAAAT
>OMNZ01081272.1:6456-16697 GCA_900303255.1 Lesueurigobius sanzi
AAAATAGCGTAAAGAGTCCCAGCTACATACTGTATCCACTGCCTTATTCTTAAAGGCACTAAACCTGATTTTTAAATGATTTTTGAAAGTAAATATGTAGAAGGTTAAATGACCCAAATTCAGCTTATTTATCTCAATTTGAGCTGTTTTAGTGGCTCATTTGACCTAATTCTAACCACTTGTTTGAATTGCTTCAATAGATTTCTACTTAGTTCCTTATTTATTTAAATTCATTTACCAATGAGGTAAGAAAATTGGTCTTTTGGCAGTTTTATTTCCCTAATAATAATTAAATAAGTGAGAATCAGTATAAATTGTCATGAAATAAACCAAATAATCTAGATGACAGTAGTAAATGTGCCTAATATGCTCTAAACAAGACTAATATTCTCAAATCGAGTCATTTATCCTCGTGCTTGATTTTAGTTTTGTTGTAGAACCATAAAACAGAACAAAAATGATCATTTATTCTATAAAATACTGTTTCTTTTAGTGTTTTTATCATTTATTTGAGCTGAAACGCCTCAGCCCTTTCTTTAGTGCAGTCTCAGATCCACCAGGAAGACAAATTTGCTTTCTAACGATAAATATTTTTTCGGTACCAATTTATTTTTCGATACCGGTAGTACCTTCATAATTTTTTCGATACCGTACTGGTATCGTTTAACGGTACCCAGCCCTAGCCCTGAATGTATCTCTTAATCTTCAAATTTAAATGCTACACTTTAGATTTCCTCCAGCACTTTGTCAGTCCCAGGTTGAAACCGTTGGAGCATGCGGACACTTCCATCTGACCACTGTTATGTACAGTATGTCATCAGATCAAACTGCCTTGTACCCATCTCCTTCAACTCCATCTGTCTTCATTGCCAGACTAGAGCACTTACAGTATAGCCTGTAAAAGTTGCTGACCTAAAACCTTTGGGGTAGCTATATTAATTTTGTCTGACTAATCCAAAATAAAAGCATGCCCTCCAGTCTTCGAGGTCACACAAAGTTGAAACAAGTCTCGACAGTTTAAGCTCCATTCCACCGAATACTACATGTAAAACACGGCCTTAAGTGCTCCGTCTCACCCTGCACGATGGTGTTGTAGGACACCGCCTCCACGCTCTTCCCGTCGTTGTAAAAGGCCAGATGCCACACCCCTGAGTCCATGTGCTGAATGAATCCAGCCTGGTGCACGCTGACCGAGTGCTCCAGTCGCGCCCTGGTGTCCAGCTCGCTGCCCCGGTGCTCTTTGGCGATGAGCCGGCTGCCGTCCAGTAGTTCCACAAAGTCATACTGGAAAACACACAAGTCAGAGATGTAATAACGGTAAACAGTACTCAAGTATATGCCAGTATAGTATTGCAAAGTACTTTAAGACATCTTCACATAGCCACAACCTATAATGGACAACCATTTTTTTATTTTTTCAGGTCTCACCTCCTATTTCTGTTTCTTTTATGAAGCATAGCAACTACTCCTAGTTTCATATACATATACGGTATGCATATTTTCTGGTAGCTCAATGGGCTGGAGTATTTCCATAGCTTAACTATTGAGTAGGGCTGGGCAATATGGCCAAAGTTATCACGATTTTCTTTAGTTTAAATCACGATTTCGATTTTATCACAATTCATGTGTAAATTGTCTGCTTCTTCTTGGGTTTAGTCCTGGTTTAGTCTTGGTTAAGACCTGTTTTAGTCCAAGTTTCAGTCCTTACAGAGTTTTGAAATGTTTCCCTCATGGTTCAGTCCTGGTTCAGTCTGATATTTTCCAGGTTTAGACCCGATTCAGACCCAGTTTTCTCTTGGTTTATTTATGATTGAGTCCTTGGGTATAGTCCTGGTTTACTCTTAATTTCGTCCTGGTTTAGTCCTGGTTAATCATCGTTTTATTCTGTCCCTTTTTACTTCGGTCCTGGTTTAGACCTTGATTTCAGTCTCTGCTTTAGTCTGGTTTATTTCTTGTTTCAATCCAGATTCAGTCTGTGATATTGTCCAATTTTAGTCCTGATTTAGACCTAGTTTTCTCCTGGTTTAGTCCTCATTAATCCTGACAGTTGAAGCAGTGAGTGGAGAACAGTATTTGAGCTCAGAGCTGCGTTAAACATAAAAAACACTGAATCACGAAATGACGATGTTCCCAAAAAGAGCCCAGCCCTACTATTGAGTAATTGTTGCACAGTGTTACTAGCCTCTTTACCTCTGCCTCTTTTTGGCCTGTGCACAAATGTCTTGAACCCCAAATGCTATTGCTGACGAAAATAAGATTACACATCCCACACGCTGGTATCTCATTTAAAAGCCCTGGTCTCCTAGTTTCTGGAGATATGTACTGTATTTGAACGCTGTTTTTTATGCCAAATTTCACAAGCCATACTTTATAGTAGGTATTTCCTGCTCACTACACTTGTAGTTGGCAACAAGAATTTGAAAAAGTAACCTCTCTAGTCATAAGTACTATCATAAATCAAAGAGAATTAAGGGAATTTAAGCAACGGTTTTGTAAAATATACAAGTCTTTCATTAAGGCTTTAAGGCATTTCCTGCTCATTTCACCTGTTGTTGTTGAATCTGAAAAAAATAGTCATAACCATTTGAGTTCTGTGGCCTTTTTGTATGTAATATGCCCACTTGGCACAAGTTATCCAGTGACATTTCAAAGTGTATCATTTTAGGACTACTTTCACAATAAAAAAAAAAACATAATTTCATGTTTAGATGGAAGTAAATTTCCATTTTTTGTTCATTTTTATTCACCATTTATATTTTATCATTGTGCCTGGAGTAGTAGCATACTTACACATTTGGATTGGTTGAGCCACCAGGAAATATTATTGTAATACATCCAAGCTTTGTCATGTTTTTCTTGGGCCTGGGGCAATTGAAATTAAAAACTTTTTATTTTTTTGTGGCACCTTAAATGGTATGGCGTGTAAAACACTGTGCAAAGAAAAGAGATTAAAGTGATTCCGCCTTAATTTCTGAAAATACAAAACTATACACTAGCCCTCTGCTGGCAAAAAAGAGATGGCAGCACTTTAAATAAAGCTAAATTAAAAAAGTGCTAGGTGTGAGCAAAACGTGATCGCTGAAAAAAGTGCTGATATGAATCATTACACAGTGCATACAAGCTCAAAAAAGTCAGTTTAGCAGAATAAATTATGCTTGCACAGGAGAAAATGATTCAGTATATCAGTATTCTTGTCTTTTTTTTTTCATTTCCAACTGACCAGTCCGAGAAAGTAAAGTGTGATGTGATAATTCTTTTCACGGTACATGCCATTTCTGACCAGGCAACAACTCCTACATAGAGCAAGTAGGCTAAGATTCTTCAGTCTTCATCTGTACTGTGTAGTTGAAGTATAGGACATTTAAATCTTAGTCCAAAGATCATCATCAGTTTAATAAAGACTTGAACAAAGTTTGTGGGTCTCTTAAGAGCAAATCAGAAGGAGGAGTTAACCTCCGAGTCCCTCCTCTCTTGGTACTAAAGGTAGGAAAACATCTTAGCCATATCATTTCCTACCTTTAGCACCAAGAGAGGAGGGACTTAGAGGTTAACTCCTCCTTCTGGTTTACTCTTAAGAGACCCACGAGCATGTTCAAGTCTTTATTAAGCTGATGACGATCTACGACTAAGATCGAAACGTCCTACACTTCAACTACAGAGTACAGATGAAGACTGAAGAATCTTTGCCTAGGACGGACAACTCCTGTAAGACTGAGAACCTACAGATACATAGCGCAAGTTTCAAATCATCCATCTTCTGAACCTTCGAGAACTCTATGTCAGTGTTATTTGTAAACTGATACGCAAATTTGTAACCATAAAAATTGGGTAAAAACTTGCATACGCTTTGAAAAGAGTGAATTCTTATTGTCGGGGGGGGCTTCGTGGGGGCTTCGAGTCAAGGAGGGGGGTCCGCGACACGCTAGACTTTGGAAATGGCTGCTTTGGTTTATTTCCACGCACGCCACTCCAAAAGTAATTTCGGTCATAATCAGAGCAGAACTCCTGCGAAGTCTTAATGCCAGAAGCTGCCAGCGCAGGTTTGTGTTCTCAGTAAACATCGCACTATGATAAATGTTGATTTTTCACTGCAGTTGCTAGATGTTGTTTGGAGAGCTGTTTGTATGCTGATGAAGTCGATACGGCTCTAGGGCAATTTCTCTAAAATGTTTCAAAAAACAGATAATGCTAAGTCTGATGGGAGACGCACTCGGGCGAGTGTGCAGTGTAATCCTGTAAATTAACTCCGATAACGCTGTTTAAACGCATACATTTTAATGTTTGGGTACCTGCGTGAAATCATAATAAAATGATCAACTCCCTCGTGAGAAAACTTTTGAAAATACAATGGCAGCATGAGGCGATAAAAATGGGGGTCGCATGGAGCGTGGTAAATGGGTCAGCGCAGTGTTTGTAAAAGCAAGGATTTCGTTTTTTATTTAATTTTTTTTTTTGTAGCAGCCAAAAACTAATTGGTCATGGGGACAAGCTCCACCAACACATAATACAACTAATTATATCTCATTTTAAAGAAAACAGGGCTTAAAAAAAGGATTAGTGTTAGTCATTTGGTGAAATTTGGACATGTTAAATTGGATGAGCTGTGAGAATGATGTGTGCTTTTAGAATGCCTCCCCAGCTGCAATATAACCGGATTTCAACACTTTTCTCTCATTAACGAGTGTCAATATGTGGCAACAACACACATCAAAAGATACAGCATGCTCCAATATGAGCTAACCTCTATTTATTATTATTTTCAACCAAAATGTTGCAGGTACCAGTGCAATTAATATTTAATCTAACACCCAGGGGCACCTACAGTACAAGTATTAGCAATTCAAAAAAAACAAGCACAAGTATTGGAGTCAACACATTCAGTTTGAGCCTAAGCAGATGGTATTCACTTCCACTATCGCCTGCTCACTTTTTACGAATGGGAGTCGTTTGGACCGTTGCATCAGCCCTAATATGATGTCCAACATGAGCAAATTGAATTCATGACTTCCTGCACTGTGGTAATGAAACAAGCCAATGCCGTAAATTTCAGTTGATGGGAATATTTTTTTCATTTAAAGTGCACGACAGGTTTAATCCTTTTGTGATTCTGACAATGTTTGATGGATAATATCTCGGGAAAGTACTGTTACTAATCTTAAGTTGTTTTCACACTGCCACTAGTTAGGTCGACCTAAAGGGGCTGTCGACCCGAGAGCGGTGCTTTAAGGTCTGTGTGAATCCAGCAGCACCACTTTAGTAGCGGATCAGTTAGCGGCTCAAACAGCTGCTCAGCCACACTACACTATCTCTCACTCTGCGCCCGCCTAGGTGTGGTGTGAAGGCGGCCGACCTTGGGCCGACCTAATTTCAATTTCATTCTGCTCTTTGAGTAGGGCTGGGTACCGTTAAACGATACTGTGTGGTATCGACAAAATAATTAAGGTACTACTGGTATCGAAAAATAAATTGGTACCGAAACAGGTACCGAAAAAACATTTTTCTTTAGAAAGCGAATTTGTCTGCCTGCTAAAGAAAGTGACTTACTGTAGGTGTTTCAGCTCAAATAAACGATAAAAACATATATAAGTAGAAATCTATTGAAACAACCCTAGAAAAACACCTTAGAAGAACTGGTTAAAATTAGGTCAAATGAGCGACTAAAACTTCACTCAAAACAGCTCAAATTGAGATAAATAAGATGAATTTGGGTAATTTAAACGTATCTAGCTATTTACTTTTTTGTGTAGATGAGAAATAATGTAGTATCGTTCAGGTATCGGTATAGTAAACCAAGTATCGTTAAAGCACTAGTATTGAAAGAAAATGAACGATTCCCAGCCCAATCTTTGAGTGAAGAAAGTTCTTCTAGCATGTAATCTTATTATATAAAATAGAGTTGAAAAACGGGCGGGGCCGGGGAAACGTTTTTTTGCTAAACGTTTTTCAGACAAACCGTGCGGTCTACGGAAGGTTCACGCATGCACTTACATTCTCCTTCAATCGTTACGTGGGATAGGGTATATTTCATGGCATGTCATTGCCGTTTGTAAGATACTATATCCATGTTTGGAAGTCCAAAATTGTACTTTGCCCACTGCCATGTCTTTTTTCTTCTTCGGGCAGGCTGTACCGTTGGCTGGGTTACGTAATGCTGCCCTCTACCGCCAATAACAAAACAAAACTCTTGCCACTGAATTGAAATCTCCGCGTTTAACCAACCAATGTAGCCCAGTAATCAGCACACCTGCGAGCTGGCGTGTAGCTTGACAAGGGAGAAGCGAGAACACGGGTGGCCCAGCGGCAACGTGAGGGTAATGTGTGGCGCACAGAGAAGGTGGGGACAGCAGCAACGGAGGTGCGCGACCGGACCAGAGGTGGGGGACATTGGCCCAGAGATCGTGATGCGGGACGCACGCCCGGTACAGGCTGAGCTGAGGCTGAGCTGAGGCACCCGGATGCTGTGAGAGACGCGGTGAAACGGCAGCGATAACGCCCCCTTCACCCGGACGCACACACGGTTAGTTTAGTTTACAACGACAGTGGACCCGAAGCACTTTAGAAGGTCTATGTCACGTTTCACTTTTTCATGGATTGTCCCGTGGTTTTAAATTGACTTATTATTAGTTATTAGTTATATTTTAATCTTTTCACTTGGTCTATTGGTGGCACCACTTTAACTCATCCCACTCCTTTTTTCTTTTGTCATCAAACTTTACATTAACTCAAACCTGTGACACAAACAAAACGGTTTCCTATAAGATTGCATGATTTGTCTTATCCAGTAATTATCACATTATGTCAAAGCATTTTTTCATGATTTTAGTCCTAGCATATCTTTTTTACAGAAATTGTTAATTTTTAATACATTTATTTATCACAAGGACAGCGCACATTGACCAACAGTACAGTAAATGTCCTGCATAATATGCCAGAGTTAGCCAAGAGGAAAATTTTCATCGTAGTCCTTTGCCAGATATACTGTGAACCTTTCTACATAATTTTGCAATTATTATGTGGGTTACACATCATGTATTATTGGATCAATACGTGGATATCAAACTGTTGAACAATGACTGCATTTTGGTTTATTTTTGAGGTGAAGGTGAACTTTTTATTGTCCCCGTAGGGAAATTTGTCCTCCCCATCCTTCGTTGCCGCTGGGGCAACCCGTGAGGAGCAGTGGCCCCATGTCCAGATGTGGAGCCAGGCTCATGGTCAGAATCGCCTGCTGGAGGATTTAACCTAATGCGCATGTTTTGGGTTGATGGGGGAAACCAGAGAACCCGGAGGAAACACATCCAGACACGGGGAGAAACATACACAGAAAGGCTGCACAGGCCGCAGGGTTGTGTTATAATTCATAAGCTCAGTTCATCGAATGTGGAGCTGCAGAGGCCCTGGAACTTGTTTCTGACGAGAGAAAACGGGATCAACTTTATCGAGGTAGCGCTCTCTCCCTCTCTCCCCCCTCTCTCTCTCTCATATCACTGTATTTAGCCATGATTTTGGTCACGGGGCGACGGTGCAGCTTTTTGGTGCGATGCACAGATAGCACACGTGAACACAACTGAAGTAAAAGCAGCTTAAACTACAGTGATCTCGGATCGACCCATAAACCACTCCAACACAGCAATAGCATCAATGAAATTTTAGATAGAGGGAAAGTTCCATAGGATTCGGACTCACTCATTTGTCATTGGTTTAACATGGTTAGTACAGCAACAGTTGGATTGTTTACCTCTACGTATGTCATTCCCTGTGTCTATACTATTATTGTGTTGTTTAATAAAAAATTTGCCTATTGTGTCATATGCACTTTTAAATTTGCTGTGCCTGATTTAATATGTTGCGTTCACATGACATCACAACATTCTAAGCCAATAGTTTAAAATGGAGGAGGACGGCAGCTGTAAAGTTTGTGCTCGAAACTATAGTATGTCAAAGTGCAGATTTCTAGCCTCCTGAGTTCAGTGTCCTCTCTGTCAGGACTTTCAGCCATAAGAATAATATGGCAGTCTGTGTAAGGTCTCAGTTGTACAGGAGTTGTCCATCATAGGCAAAGATTCTTCAGTCTCCATCTGTACTCTGTAGTTGGAGTGTAGGATGTTTCGCTCTTTATCCAAAAAGCTTTGTCAGCAAATGAGGGACTTGGCACGATCGTGGGTCTCTTAAGGCGAAACCAGTAGGAGGAGTTGACCTCTAACGCCTCATTTACACAGAGTATGTTATGGCCACGGCCCGATTTACGCATGTCTGCCTTAACAATAGAATGTAATGTATGTTAATGTAAAATGATTTGATTGTTTACACCACTGCGTCACGATTACGTCAAGTTCCACTTCTCTTAGTTCTAAAGTTTGGAAAAAACATCCCTAATTAGTGCTTGTTACTTTCCTATTAGAACAAAGCCCAGGGCATATCAATAGGAAAGTAATTAGGTGTGAATAGGTCAGACGTTTTTTTTTCCAACCTCTTGGAGGTTAGACTTAGAGGTCAACTCCTCCTTCTGGTTTCACCTTAAGAGACTCACGAACGTGCCAAGTTCATTTGCTGACAAATCTTTTTGGATAAAGAGCAAAACGTCCTACTCTCCAACTAGAGAGTACAGATGAAGACTGAAAAATCTTCGCCCACAATAATATGGCAGATTTGTGAATCAATTCACTTTCACATAATGATCAGGGAAAACATTAGGACATTTTCTTTTGGGAAATGTCTTTCAAAAACGGTTTCTCTCCCACAGAGTTGTACTGGCACCAGTTCCAATGTGATCGCAACCTATTACTTTTAGGTCTGTCCTGGTTAGTTCGAAAGGCCTCGCAGTCCTCCATTTAACCGAGCTGTTATTTTGCGCATAAATAAGAGTGATGATTGACTTGTGACTATGCTACGTGTGCACCTGCTCGCCGCTGCACCTGAGCCCCATTGTGACTGGAGCAGCGAGCTTCACAAAACAAGGCTCCCAGACGCAGGAGCAGATGCACAGATCCCTGCTGCATCATTGTCTACAGTGAATGCACTCACCGGCAGCACCGCGCTCTCTTAACTCTGATCTGAATCTGTTTGTAGAAGGCTCGGCTTTACGGCACACAGCTGAGATGCGCAGGAAACAATTAAAATCTCAGGATTAAATGGTTTCCGTGTAAAGTGGAATCGGCACCATTGGGACGGAAATGAGACAAATAGGACTCCCGTCACATGCTAACATTTTGTGTCCGCTCGTGATGACTCTGCGACAGTTTTGCGCAGCGTGAGGAATTAGCAATTTAGATAGTTCTGTTTGTATCAAATCACTTAGCTTATGTTATGCCGGCCATTGTTGATGTGTTAGTAGTGTGTGTAATGTGCAAATGGCAATCAAAAGCCTTTCCGAATCAGTATTTTTAGTATGCAAGCTCTAATTCCTCCCAGCCGTCCAAATAATCATAGTATCTGTTTTCCATTTGGGGCTTCATGATAGCTCAGGGGTTTAGGCGACAGTACATATGCTGGACACTTTGTCGGCCTCAGCATTTTGAGCGTGCCTCCCGGCAAGAACAATTTGCCGCGTCTCCCTCACTCAACTCTTCACCCTCTTTCACGCTAACTACTGTTCTGGCTAATACAGCCCACAGGCAGTGCTTCATTTGCAAATCAGTAGTCTCTGGATAGCTCTTGTATGGGCGCGATGGACAAGGGGAGCAGGTCGAAACAATACACACTTTATTATGATTTCACACACTACTGTAATAATAATAATAATAATGCATCGGTTTTATATAGCGCTTTTCTGGACACTCAAAGACGCTTTACATGGCATTATTCTTTCACTCCACACTTGGTGGTGGTAAGCTACAGCTGCCCAGGGGTAGACTGACAGAAGCGAGGCTGCCAATTTGCGCCATCAGCCCTTCCGACCACCACCACACATTCACTCTCTCACTACATTCATACGGGCTGTGGGTGAAGTGTCTTGCCCAAGGACACAACGACAGTCTGCAGCTGCAGGAGCCGGGATTCGAACCCCCGACCTCTCGATCATAAGACGACCCGCTCTACCATCTGCGCCACTGTCGCCCCGAATTACTAAGAATAACATCAAATATTCTGAATTCAAGCAAATTTTTACTTATGAAGATATCAATTGTTGCAGTGCAGTATATATTTGGTCATAAAATACAGTTTTCCCCCCCAAAAAATACACTTTTTTTAGTGAACACATTAAACAGACTAAAATAAACAAGGATTGTCTCTAAAAGTTG
>OMNZ01081276.1:13959-26631 GCA_900303255.1 Lesueurigobius sanzi
CACATAAATTGCCAAATCTTCACAATATGTCGTTTAATCATTGTGCAACGATTCTCTATAGATTTACGCAGAAACTACAGTGTATATATATATATATATATATATATATATATATATATACTGTAGTTTCTGTGTATATATATATATATATATATATTTTTTTTTTTTTTCATATACTGATGCTACAACTTCTCCATTAGCTCCTCCAGCCGTCAAACTTTCCAGTTTTGCACTCAACAATATTTTGAAGGTTTGTTCAGAGGGATATTTAATTCCTAACCTGATTTATCTAAAAAACATGTGGCAAAATTAGAATTTTTACATTTACATTTATTCACTAATAAGTAGTAATATCAAAAATCCCCTCTGAACAAATCTTTGTAATTAATATACTGTATCAACAAAATAAAACCATAATTTTAAACCTGGCTTTTATTTAGATTTTGTCACTGAAAATATACTGGTTTTGGCAATTTTTACATACTGTATTTTCCGGACTATACAGTAAGTCACACTTTTCCTCATAGTTTGGCTGGCCCTGCGACTTATACTCAGGTGCGACTTATATATTAATTGATATGTTAAGTTAACATACCGTACACCTGTTCAGGCTATTCTCTATTCTATTGTTATTATTATTATAACTTGCCTTTCAAGATGAAATGTCTGTTCTTGGTCTCGGATTTTGTAAAATACATTTCCCCCGAAAAATGCGACTTATATATGTTTTTTTCTTCTTCATTATGCATTATTTAGCTGGTGCGACTTATACTCCGGAGCAACTTATAGTCCGGAAAATACGGTATGTCTAATTCTTATATGAAAACATAAAATGGCAGAAATCCATTTTTTTCTCATGTTTCTGTCAGTAATCCACATTAATAGGTTCATATTGATACCACTTTCCTTATTCACCTCCCGTCTCGCCTTAAAACGCCCTCACACTGCATTTGGCCTGGTGCTGCTGACTGAGCTGTTTAGAGTTAATAAACTACAAGCTTAACTCTTGTTTTCAGAGACGATCGCTGATGTGATATTGTAAGTAACTAATGAAGTCACGGGTGGTCAGCTCCTGAACTCACCATCTGCATCGCTGTGTCAATAAAGGACACTCCGATACGAGTCGGTCCAAGGTCCACGTTTTCACCCGAATGAAAGGTCACTCCATTCCCTGTGTCCCCAGATTTCACGAGACTGCTCAGGCTGCGCACAAGAACACAAACAAAATGAACTCGCATGTAGATTGTTATTGATGAATATTCAAAACAACATTTACATCGACAGGTTTAGCTAATTGCATGAAATCTCAGTGTACCTTGGTAACTTTGGCATTGATGGGATAAAGGACCCAGTCCGTTTGTAGTTGAGGAAAACGCCAACGGCAAGAGCTCCAGTAATAATGATGATGATAACCGCTAACAAGACTGCCACTGCTGCAGAGAAAAGAAGGGGGAATAATCCATTAATCTCACCATCTTTGTGGCTTGAGCTCAGAGGTTACATTAACTGTAAATTCTGTTAAAGACAGAATGTTCTGACAGAAAATTTTGAAGGCTGTCCTTCATTTTGAAGACTTGAAAATCAAGCTCCTGAGAGTTTTACACACGTTTTAACGCAATGTAGTTTCCAAATTCATGTTCCATGATTCTGCTCACAAATTATAATTAGATTTGCATCCATTTATCCTGTAATCTGTGTTTTCTTACATACATAATACTAGGCATATAATGAGAGATTAATTAATGAACAGATTTTTTACAACCTTGTCCTTCAAAATGAGTGAGAAAATGTATCCCTAGCGAAACCACTGTTTGTGCTCTTGCATAAGGATTTAGAAGAGTTTCATATTGTACGATTATGAATATTTTTTATTCATAATCGTACATCACTACACAGACTAGTCCAAAATACAAGACCTCTAACTGGCACTAGGAGGCATTCCCCAGTTTCGTCTTCACTCTATTGGTCGCCCATCAGGTTCCATATTGATTTTTACGCTAACTTTTAAATGTTTGAATGGTTTGGTGCCTGGTTATCTTTGCAACCTTGTTCAACCATATCCTCCTGCCCCAGCGCTGAGGTCTAATGATGGAGCTCTGCTGGCTGTGCCCAGGTCACAAATGGTCACAAGAGGAGACTACGCCTTCCCGGTTCGTGCTCAAAATAATTAGAATTAATTTAAATCGACTTTTTTATATCATAAGGCATTTGGGTCATTGTTGTAATTAGTCTCTTTATTTATTTATTTATTTCGTTTTATGTTTTCTGTGAAGCATAGAAATCAAGTTTAGTATTATATTTGTAATCCTAACTTCTAGAGGAGTGTTGGCTCTTTATTATTCATTTATGCTTCTTATGTACATGAAGGACTGACACTTAAATAATTTGTATCAGAGGTGGACTACATCCTCTGTATTGGCCTTTTTAGAGGTTTCACAAAAAGTACATTGCAAAAAAAATCTTCAGTTAAAGTGAATGGAGTTATGAAGTTAGTGATGGGATTTATGGCACTTTAAAGGGAGCCAAATCTTTTCTGTTCAAAACACTGGCTCATTTTATGTATTTTTTTAGGAAGCCGGCGAGAAAAAAAAAACATCTGAGACCTAGTTTGCTGAGAGCCACAAAATTTTTGATTTAAATAGCTAATAACAGCGGAAATTGATTTTGCCCTTTAATATTTGTGTCAGGTGAATAAAAGTTTGATCTACAGTTAAGGAAAAGAGGCAACAACAGCTTTGCTAGGTCATTTATAGTGCAAGAAAATGTTTAGTGCTAGATAGTCGGCTCAAGAGGGACGGTCTGCTGTAATTTTGGAACGATCTATGAGTTGGACTGTCTGAAAATATGCCTAACCTTAACCATATCCCTGTTCCTAAACTTAATTTTTGTCATGACATGTCAAGTTTTCACAGCAGACCGTCCCTCCTGAGCCGACTATCTGGCATTAGCCCTTCACATTTGGTCACAAAGATCCCATGTGTCTGCTTTAATTCTTAATTTACTATTAGCATCATTGGTTATGTCAACACACCTTTATCACCCAAAAAATAATTTTCTTTGTCTTTGCAGCGGATTACCATAGCAACAACTACACAGTGACAAATGGATGGAAGATACACAACACAGCAAAAAACAAGTGGTTCGTCTGCATGGCCAAACATGCAGAAGACAAGCAGAAGTGGTTAGATGCCATCTTGAGGGAGCGGGAGCAGAGAGAGAGTAAGTAACACTTTAGTAAAGGTCACTTTTGATGCTTTTTGTATCTGGCGGCATAGAATCAGACAATTATATATCGGGGTGTATTTTTTGCTGTACAGTTATTTTAGTGATTTTAATCATTTAATGTTGCGTGTTTGTGATTTTTGAATGAACTCTGCACTGTTGGTGCTTTCCAGTTGTCCTTGGAGCTTGGAGCTGAGAATGCCGTTTTTTCCCAGCTACAGTGTTCCAGTTGTCAAGTCGGAAAGTTTTATGACAGTGAAACAAATTCAAATAATTCAAGCTACGAAGCTGGTAAAAATCAGACAAAACATGAATAAGGAAGTTTAAAAACTCGAACAGTGTAGTTATATTTTATTCTCTGATGAATTATATTACTAATCAATGAGAGTGTAGCTTCTTGTCGTGCCTGTGGTTGAACATTAGCAACTTTAGCATCACTGAGCAAACAAACATTGCATTTCATAACAACAGAGGCTCCAGTGCTGCAGGAGCTGAATGACATGAAAGTGTGTGGGCAACAGAATACAACTAAAGGGTTGAGGACACAAGAAATATAATAATATTTTTATCGAGTGTATATATACTGCTAACACGGCGCACTTCCATGTTGTTTTCCCTAACTCAGGCCTGTTTGGACTGTCCAACTGTTCGGGTAGCGTTCCAGTTGAAACTTCCCACAGTTGAGACTTCCAAATGGAACACACCATAAGTCCCAACTGCGACACACTGTCAAGCCTGTTTTCAAGGTGGCATCACATTTAGGATCTCATTATTTTTGTTTTATTTTATTGTTTATTTACATGGAACAGTGCATGCTAATGAACACACATGTAAACACAGCACTCCGGATTAGAGCCATGGGCTAATTTCCATCCGTCGGCCCACAGTCACAAACACACTTTCATTCATTGTGGCCTTTTGTGCTTGTTTTTAGTGGTAGAGGGACCCAAAGCATCAGGAGACCTGGAGACGGCATGGGCCATGCTCTATCTATGTCTGAACTAACCTTAGGTGTAGATATTTAGTTAAATTAAATTCTTGGATAATTCTGAATCTTTAGTCTTTTTGTCAACTGTGATGGATCACATTGTAACTTGATAAGACCTTAACAAACTCGCAGATACATTTAGAATCAGAATGTGTGTCCTTTTATTCAACCAAAATTCTTCCTAAGCCATAACATCCTAAATCCATGGTCTAATTTCCCACTTAATCTTGAGCGTTCCACCTGTTTTACAATGGCCATCTGGCTTTGTCATACATTGGGGAATGTGAAAGATTTGTACCCGTGTCACCAGATAGTGTTGATGGAGCTAAGATCTAAGTACAATTAAGAATGGTCAAAGCAAGACCGTATAATAGCAATATAATACAGTGAAACACTGCACTTACTTAAGGTTAAACAAAGGAACATTTATATGCACATGCATAGTGAAAGAAATGGACTTTGTTTTATGAGTCAATATTGGTTTCTCAATTAATGTATGACTTTATAGTTACAACTCCAACCATGAGCAATGGGCCGACATCTTTGGCCATTACCGTCACTTGTGCTTTTGACGAATGGGTCCAAGAGTCCATAAGTAAGTACTGAGGAGTGTCTACAGCTTGTGGTGTTTGGTTTCACACCGGCGGAAATCGACCTGAGGCTAACAGATGCCAAATCAGTCACACTGTCCAACTTCCCCACTTTCCTCCTTCAGCCGGCCTGCTTACATTCCCTTCAATATGTTTACTACTCATCAGTCTAGACAGTTTATAATATTATACTTTATTTGTGACAAAAAATGTACTAAAGTTCTTTTTTCTTTCAGCCCCAAATTTTGCATTTCTTATACAATACATTATACTCTCACAATTGTTTGAAATTTCTGTCCTTTGCTTCAATCAATGCTATTATCACCCATTGTTGGCCTTATCCCTCCCCAAAGACCCCATTGTTCCGAGGCTATCTCTGGAGGTGGCTGTACTTCCTGAAGCTGGTGCAGGGAAACGCGTGGGTCAGATAATGTGATCGGGTCCGTATAAGTCGGTGCCACAAGGAGCCCTGCTAGACAAACTCTGACAGCTGGAGCAGAAGCCAAGGGGGCCCCATGGATGGACACAACCCGTCTGTTTGTTCAATGACACTCATTGTTTAAGCCCACTCCAGCTGCTGCGAGATGTAATATAAGCCACCTCTATCGCGGGCTGCCAACGCGCAACTCCAAAGACCCAATGGGAAAATCGGATTAGGCCTTTAACACTTAAACTGATGCGGAGAGTGCATTGTTGTGCGGGCCCACTTCCTCTCTGGTGATCTGATACACTTCCCTCATCTAGATTAGCCTGTGGATTAGCGTGTTTACTTGACTGGAAATAATATGATTTTTGTGACTTCTTGACGGTGAAAAGCGATGTACAAATAAACCAAAATGAAGCTGCGAGTTATCCACTAATAGGTCGATCAATCCCATCTAGACTAGAAGGAACCATTCAAGAATGCTTTGTGTTTATTCCCTCTACAGTTGTGCACAGTGGTGGAAAATAACAAAGTAAAAAGTACAAGTAAAAAGTACATAGGTACTTTTACTTTACTCAAGTATATTTTATGATGAATACTTCACTACATCTTGGAGCTTGTATCTGTACTTTATACTCCACTACATTTTAAAATTGTTTGAAAAGTATTTAATTTCCTAAGTGACCTCTCTATGATGAACTGGTTTAGTCCCAGTTTGGGACTTGGTTTAGTGGTTTCTCATTTAGACCTGGTTTAGATCAGGTTTAGTCCTGGTTTAGACCTGGTTTAATCCTGGTTTAGACCTGGTTTAATCCTGGTTTAGTCCTGGTTTAGACCTGGTTTAGACCTGGTTTAGACCTGGTTTAGACCTGGTTTAGACCTTGTTTAGACCTGGTTTAGACCTGGTTTAGACCTTGCTTAGACCTGGTTTAAACCTGGTTTACTCATTTAGACCCTGTTTAGATCAGGTTTAGTCCTGGTTTTACACCTGGTTTAGACCTTGTTTAGACCTTGTTTAGATCTTGTTTAGACCTGGTTTAGTCCTGGTTTATATTTAGCCCTGGTTTAGACCTGGTTTATATTTAGATTAGTCCTGGTTTCAACCTGAGTTAGTGGTTTACTCGTTTAAACCTGGTTGATTCAAATAATAATAATAAAAAAATCCTGCACATTAAACTCTTAATAAATATATTTTACTTACAAAGTACTTTTTACAATGGATATGTTTATACTTTTACTTAAGTAAATTCTTGGTCCTGTATCTGCAATTCTACTTGAGTAAGAATATTGAGTACTTTTTCCACCACTGGTTGTACTCCTACGTTTACATACCCTTTTAATCTAAAATGAATGATAACACAAAAATCTTTTTCCCACTCATGGTTAGTGGTTGTGCAAAGCCATTTATTGCCAAAGAACTGAGTTTACTCTTTTGAAATCATAATGAAACAGAAACTACTCAAATGTCCCTGATCTAACGTTTACATGACCTTCAACAATGGCCAGGAAAATTGTTCAGGAGCAAAGAAAAACTCACAGGACTCTATGACTAAGTTGGATTCTCTGAAAAAATGTATGTTTGTTTCAAGATGCACAATATGTACACATTCTGCCAGGGTATGTAAACTTATGAGCACAACTGTATTTAGAGACAGCGTGAGACTATTCAATTTTTAGATTTTAGATTTTCATAAGTACTATTTGGAGAAGAGTAAAGAAACTATTTGGAGAATTGTTTGATTTAGACGGCCATACAGCGTTTTATACATGAACTCATGAAAAGTTATACAAAGCCCAGCAGTGTATCATTCAGATTGTAGTTTTGCCAAGAGTCAAAAGTCTGTGACCGCAGTTCAGAAAGTTATCAAAGCTAACATCGAGGCGGTGCTGGTCCAACACTGTACGCTGTGGAGACACATTACAATGAGCCCTTACATTTTCCACCACAATAGAAAACTTAACTCTGCCTGCCCCAAACTTAAACCCCCCTCGAGCTGATAACATCTTAGATTATTTTGGCAGGCTATTGCTTCAATTCCCGATCCAATTTATTCAACAATCAGAGCCGTTTGTCTCCTCCAAAAGCTCCATGACGGCCTTAATTACCCCTTGGTAGTTTCTAACATCATTTTAACCCATTCTTCTGTTGTGTGCAGGTCTTAAGCTGGGAATGGAGAGAGACGCCTATGTAATGATCGCTGAAAAAGGGGAAAAGCTGTACCACATGATGATGACCAAGAGCCGGCACTTAATAAAGGATAGACGGCGTAAACTAAGCATTGTGCCCAAGTGCTTTATGGGAAAGTGAGTTTTTTTTCTCCCTTTTCCAGGAATGTGTTTGCCTTTCCATTCACTGGCTTATTGCTTACAAATCAGTTATGTAACTTTAGCAGCCCTTCAAAAGAGGTAGTGTACAGAGTGACCAGATCCTGGCAATTTGCCTAAACGTTTCATCCCTGCATCCTTTTGTCCCAAGTGAGGCCCCATAGATTCAACTGGTTACACAAGTAGCATCCTACACTCTGTCTGTGTAAGACATGCAGAGGAGTATCCTGCTTCTCAAACTATTGGCCGTGTACCATGTGTGGTTCTTGGGCTACTTCAGGTGGCTCTTGTGTTTTAGTAATGCACCTAAGTTTGGTGTTTTTCTGGGTTAGAAATGGTTTGCATCCAGTTGAGTGGTGGCGTGCGAGTTTAGATATAATTTAGGTCTGTTTTCAAAATGGTTTAGTCCTGATTTGATCTTGTTCTAGTCCTGGATGTACTTTGAAGGTCAAATACTTACTTGGAAGGTTAATATTTTATAAAATGGTACTTTGTGTGACAGGTTTGAGATGAACTGCTTCTTGAAAACCTTTGCCTCTATACTGCACTCTATTTCATCAGAAAATATATTCCCTGTTTGGCCCAACGGACTCATCGCTGTCATGAATAGATGTTAAAATTCAGTACCAACCAAGCAGGTGGGAGATGCTCAGAGAGAAATCCCTGTATAGCGTTGTGTGTCTGTTTTGTTTTGAATACATTTATTTATTTATTATTCAGGATTTCCGCGGGGCATTAAAAAGCATTAAAAGTCATTAAATGAATAGTGTCAAAAAATAAGGCCTTAAATGTCATTTAAAAGCATTGAATTGAATTCAAACTGGCATTAAATCAAATGTTCTTAGAAAATAATTGCATTGTTCAAGTATTTTTACTGCAGAAGTTTTTCAAAAATGCAAAAATTAGGGTCTAGACTTGAGTTTTGGCAGAAATTCTACACTATTTCTCTTGAAAAGTTCTCCATTCTATCAAGTTTTCTATTAAATGTGGAAATTAATATTGAACATGCACCGATTTGTGGCATTAAAAATGTAGTATTTGGGCATTAAAAAGCATTCAATTTGACTTCCTGTATAAACCCTGTTATTTATTTCTTTTCAGATAAATGCCGACTACTACTCTGCTGCGATGAGTCATTTCCAAAACCTACCTTACTTTTGAAATTAGTTATTTGCACAATTTATACACAGTAACACGTTTGTATCTTCTGCACAATGAATTCATCATGATCATGATTAATTATTAGTCATCATTAGTCATGATCCTTAATGAGTTCATTACCTTAATATTTAGTATTTAATCCTGAAAAGTCCTGAACTCGTGTTAATTCATGATAAAGTCGTGTTCCCCATGAATTATGCAATAATTCATGTACCCTTATTATAAAGCATTACAGAAATGTTGGTAACACTTTATAATAACTACACCTTATTTAGCCTCAGCAAGTGATGAATTAACACTTAATTTGTCATGAACAATTCATTAATTATGGCTCATATTTAGTAACTACTGAACTACTACAGTAGATTAATACTTCTAATTAGGGCAGGGCGATATGACCTAAAATCGATATCACAATATAAAAAAGAAGTATCACGATAACGATATATTTGACGATATAATTACAACAGAAAAAAATTCAAAATCCCAGCTTTATGCCTATTTTCTTTTTTTACTTTTAGTGCCATATCAATTTCCTCGCAAATTTGATCTATTCAAATAACATATTGTACATCCTTCAATTCGTTTTACGTTGCAAGCAGCCGCCGCTGGTCCGGACTTCAGTCAAAATCAGCTGAGTGCATATGCTAATGATATCACATCCACATCACAATATGAAAAAACTACAACAATATCCAAAACTCATACCGGTATAACGATATGTGATACGATATGGCCCAGCCCTACTTCTAATCAATGATCAGTAGTTCTGCAGATGCTTTGGTTATTCATTATAATTTAATACGTAATTAACTATGAGTTAACAATTCAAAACCAAAGTGTAGTCTCTGTATGTTCTCAGTCGTACAGGAGTCGTCCAACTCCTTCATAACTTCATGTAACTTCAGAATGAATGAAGTATTAAAGAATAGTGAGTTTTCAAAAATATCTGAAGAACTATTGATTAGAAGTTAAGCACAGTTTACCATAGTAGATCAGTAGTTACTAAGTATAAATCACACTTAATTAACGAATTGTTCAATGTACATAATAATCATACATAATGCACCTTAGTTGTACGCCATATACTGTATATAATATATGTTTCTTTCCGGGCTTAATGCACATGGTAGTATTTTGTTTAAACAAGTTATTACTCCTAGAAGAATCGAGAAGAGCCTGTCCTTACTCACCACCTGTTCCTCCTAAAATCAAGCATCACCCAATTTGTTTAAACAGCATCCATCCTTCTCTCCTCGCCCGCGTGGAAACACCGCTCTCCCTTTTATCACCAGTCATTTCCTGCCCGTAACTTGCATTAGCTCTGCATTTGTCTATTTGATCCAATTAACAGCAGACACACTGAGCCCTTATTATGTTACACCAATATGCCGCTTTTACGATCGCTCCCACCTACTTATATCAAATTCACAGTTAGACTATTGCCTGCGAAAGACCAAAAAGTTTTTTGTTTTTTGTGTGCAAGATGGGCAAGTCTACTTTGTCCGAGGTGAATTGTTGTCCTAGTCTAAAGATAGAGGGTCTGAGTTTCCCCGCAGAGGCCCAACCTGCTGTGCAAAAGGCAGGTCTAGTAGTCCTCCTTAAGAAAACTTGTTTTAAGCTGTTTTCATATAGTATCTTTTGTAAATACTATACTACGATACTATGAAGGGATGGATTTGGCCCGGGAGCTGTTGCTTATCCCTGTTTTTAAAGTCCCTCTTGTGTGAAAAACAAAAGAAAATCAACCCATTCATGAGAAATAATCCCCACAAACCCATTATTTGTCGTCTTGTGCTTTTTTAATCTTCCGCCGCTGCTCCACTTTTTGAAAAACACACAATTACATGCTCAGGCACACCCCCGCACTCTCTCCATTCATCATTTTCATCATTTTACAGTCTGTGCCAGAATTAGCCGGCCTCTTACGTAATACTCTCTCGCTCACTAACCCTCTGGTTCGCCGGAGTGGACAGTCGGTGTCCGTTAAAGCGAAGGACCTCCGCACGGGGCCAGTCCAGGCGTCGCGTTTCGATTGCTTTCATTGATCACGTGTCCACTTTTGTAATTCACTTCACGCACCTGTTGTTGGTCCTGATGGGATGAATAATATGGGCATCTGATTGGATGGGGATTAGGATGCTTACATTACATACAGTAGATTAACAGGTTGTTTTCATGTGACAGTTTTCTAAAAGACTAAAGGCCTGTTAGATTAATAATGGACCGACCAGAATTGTATGGTAGAATTTGCCTTATCATTTCCATATTGCAAATGTTTTGGTAAATTGTTAATATCTCTGCAATTACTGAACCTATTCACATGAAACAACAAGTCTCACAATGTTCAATGTCTTGCCACATTTTTTTTTCTCACAATAGTTTTAAGAGTTAGTTGCAGTATTTGGTTGATATGGCATACTTTTTGTCAGTTGATAAGCATATGGCAAATTTGTAGAGATGCACCGATCCAGCCTTTTTGCTTCCGATACCGATACTTTGTGTTTGAATATCTACCGATACACGGCACCAACCAATACGGTGAGATTTTCACAAAAGTAGGTTTGTAGTTGATTTATTTGTTGTTTATGCAAAGAAACATACAGTGATCATTAATGCATCATAAATATGTTCTATTGGTGAATTTGTGACAGTATTTCACAAACAAAAATGAAAACACAATATTAGCATATTTCACTACTGTAGGTCTCTGTCATAGCTTCTGTCGCAGCCTTCTGGTTGAAGCTAGCATTAGCATACTGCTGCTAACGGCAGTATTTTGCGTGGCTATCAATTTGTTTCGTTTATTAGTTTATATAACAGGGACAATGTGCAAAAACATTAATTAAAGATGCTCTACAGATTATAGCTTTAAAGCTAGTTTCCATCTGCAGTCCCTGAGTAGGTGAGTAAATACTATATAAAACGTACAGTATACAATGTACTATTGTGGAGTGTAAAACTAATTTAATGCCTGAATTCTACAGGTTCAGAGCTTTCAAATGATATACCAACTTTATTGTATAAAGCACTTTAAACGCTGTACAGTTGGCTAAAGTGCACACATGTAAATATACAGTAAAACAAGTTAAACAAGAACATAAAGCCAATGCATAACATTATGTGTTAAACGCCAGAGATTATAGAGATTATAGAGATATAAAAACAGGTAAAGACTGGGCCTATCTCATCTTTTTTTTTTTTAACCCTTTATTGAAACCAGGTGATACAGAATAGTACCAGACAGACATAGACAACAAAGGACAGTTAACATTAACAAAACTCCAAACAATACAAATGGATGAAAGCGTGTGTGTTTGTGTGCATGTGGTAGTGCATGTGTGATGGATTAGTAGGACCAGGAATCAATTCCCAATATTGTTTGTTGCGCTATTGGCTCCAATATCCGATACTAGTATCGGATCAGTGTAGGGCTGTAACTATTGACTATTTTAGTAATCGATTACTCTATCGAATCTTTCATCGATTAATCGAGTACTCTGATAAATTACACTTTTCTGTTTGTAAACAACTATATCAATAGTGTGTTGTGAAATATGAAAGACCTCTTAAAATGAGCAGCAATTGTCTGTTATTCCTCATAATCTTATTCCAAATTATTTTTTCAAAACTTCACACTTCAACTTTACTAAACAGTAAACAAATGCCAGGGCAAAAACAATAAATAAAACTGGTGCAGCCGCTGCTATAAGCCACACCCAAAAAAATGATTCATTGCGATTCATTGGACCAACTCAATTTAATTGTGTGCAGGAGTTCCACACAAAAAATATATTCCAATCTAACTCAAACAAAGTTCTTCATTGGACAAACTAAATTACATTAACCTCTTAAACCCCAGCGTGCCAAATTTGGGTCCTGAGGAAGGAAAGAGAGAGAAGTCGTAAAGAGGGAGAGAGACAGAGAGAGGGGAAGGAGACAGAGGGAGAGAGAGAGGAAGG
>OMNZ01081277.1:3608-19339 GCA_900303255.1 Lesueurigobius sanzi
TGCGTATACAGTATGTTCCAACACAGAGTCAATTTCCCCACCCTTCAACCTTTAATGTTTGGAAAAGAAAAGCAAGAAATTTAGAAATTACTCAAGTTTTCTTGAAATTTGTATATTTGCCCTTGATTTGAGAGACCTATTTCAAGAATTCAGCCATAAGAATATTATTGATGTGTTTTCTCAATTGTGTGTAAGAAAAGTGTCAGAAAGTTTTACTGTGCTGTAGTTATCTTTAAGGAGGCAATGACATCTGAGGGAAATTCTTGAGGCGCACAACACCTGTAGCAATATTGGAGGCCCCCTGTTGGTCTCGGGGGCCCTAAGCAGCTGCATAGTCTGCTTTTTACGCTGGGCCGGCCCTGGAGCTACTGCAGTGGAGATGATGTCGCCACAATCTGAGAAAATGATGACTGACGTTCCAATTTTGTAGTTCTATGTAGAAACATTGAATCAGTGCAATGATTACACTCTTTATTGTAATGATCAGGTGATTTGTTTGTTTCCAGGTGAAGGTTTATTATATGTTACAAGAGCAAACTGGCCCAAAACCTGAAGAAAACAAAAGAGCTTTTCCTGCAGTGTCTCCCTTTAAAGTGGTTTATTGAAATGCTCCATTGAGATGTGTCTGGGCGCGATTAACAAAGTGGATTCTGCTGCACGTGGAGTTCAAGGTGCAATTATGAACTGACGCCTGGGAAAGACAGTAATTGCAATTTTTTTTCAACTGCAGTTATTATTTTTGTTCAGTTGTTTTGATTTTAATCCATTTTCCGTCCAGGGGCATTAAGTAAAGTTGAGGAAAATATGTCAAATGGTGACTTTTCTGACACGCAATGTAACATTTGTTCGATTTTTGCGAGACATGTCACACAAAATTGTCTTTGTGGGCTTTTAACCATGTTGTAGCCCTGATCTCTTGTCCAAAACATATCTGGAGGAGTATTTGCTTCATTCACACAGTTCTGAGGAATCCTGTTCACTTCGGTCACTTCTTCTTGTCATTCCAACTGGGTCAAAAAATGGGATTTTCCAAAAATGTAAACCGTAAATACTGGGGATGGGAACCTCTGTGTGCCTCACGACTCGATACGATACACCAGTGGTTCCCAAAGTGGGGGTCGCGAGGCCCAAACCTGGGGGTCCCTAGATGAATTCAAGATAAAATAGAAAGACAGTGTTTGTCAATGTAATGTTTACTTTAGGACAGCATATACTTGTGAATTGGGCCCAAATAACAAAATAAACAAAATAAAAATCCAATACATAGTTTTCCCGCTGGAAATAGTTACAAGAGGAAGTTACTTTTTACAGTGGGGGGCCCCAGCCGTTCAGATGTTCATTTTGGGAGTCGTGGACAAAAAGTTTGGGAACCCCTGCGATACACGATATATGGCTCACGATAACGATAACCTCACAACTGTCGGCACTTACTTGTATATTGCACATGATAACCTACAATATATCTCTATTTTTTTTTTTTTAAGAAACATAAACTTATAATATTTCAACATTTCAACATTTTTGCTTCATCAAAAATGCTTGCTCCATATTGTTTATAGTTTACATTTGATTTAATGTGCATTGTGTCTCTTTTTTTGAAGTAAACAAACTTACTGTAAATGGGTCCATTTAAAAGCACAAGGAACCACAGAACTGTTTCCAAAAGGAAGAAATTACCCACAAGTTCATCAGAAAGAAAACATGGCAGTGCCGCCCTCTACTGGCCTGACTGTGTAATTAACCATTATTGAAAGCACTGCAGCCTCATTAATATTCATGACTTGGTTCATTAATATTCATGACAGTGTCATCAAAAGTATCGATATTGACATCAAAAAGTATCGGCTTTATACCGTGCCGTAAAATATCGCGATTATCTCAAAATCAATGAATTGCCACTCTCCCAGTCAGGGCCGTCGACAGACTCGCTGGGGCCCGGGGCCCGGGGCAAGAAGAGTTCACATGGGCCCCTTGCAATTTATTATTTTGGAGTAAATCTGACAAGTTAAACAAATGGTGGAATAAACAAACCATCTTATTGAAAGTAAATTGAGATATTTTTATATATCTAATTTCAATTAGGTGTTTTTGTTAACTTAAGTGCAAAAACACTTAAGGTGCAGTTTTCTTACTTGCCTAATAATCGATTTAACCGATTTAAAGAAAAATTGACAAATTTCTAGATTACTCCTAGATAGTGTTGCCTAATTACTGTAGTAATCCACTACAGTAATTAGATTACTTTTTAGTAATGGATTAATGTAATGGGATTACAATTTCAAAACCAGTGATTAGATTACAATTACTTTATCAAGAAACAAACCCATTACTTTTTTGTAATATTTTTAGCTGAAAACTTTTTTGTCAGAAATTTAGAAAACAACCAGATTTGAAAACAAAACTTTCTGTTTTATTAAGTATTGCGTTGCTAATTATTTTAATATTCAGCTTGTACAAAAGTCAAATTCATCTGTTGTATTTATTTTATGAAATGTGCAGTTTTTGAGTTAATTTTGTGTTAAGCAGCATTCAGCAGTGAAGTTACAGCCAGAGGCTTTTTACACAAAAGTAACTAGTAATTAGTAATGGGATATGGGATACTCTTGAAATAAAGTAATAAAAGATGTAATGGGATTACTTTTAGAAAGAGTAATCAGTAATCAGTAGTTGGATTACTTTTATGGAGTAATCCCAACAACACCGCTCCTAGATTACTTACCTAGTATTCTTTATGAGCCCCCCCTAGTCCTGGGTCCAGGGCAACAGACCCCCCAGTGTGGACGGCCCTGCTCCAAGTAAATACGATTAAAATAAAGCATTTTTTTGCTTTTTTGATGCGTAAATAAAAAAAAATTGTGAACTATTATTAAACCAGACAAGACATGCATGCTGAGGAATGTTACACATATCCTTATAAGAAGTCATAGAAGGCACAGACTCATATCACTCTATCATTTTGCATCATTGCACATACTGCATATATATGAGGTGGATACATGACACATGAAACGAGTCTAGTCCACTGCCACAAACCGTTCATCTCAGCGCTAAAACAACACAGCAGCTTTAGGACTTCTGCCTTTGATCCATTTCATAATATCCTCTCTGGACACCTCTAACTTTCCCCATGACAGTATTCCACTCTTTTCTTGAAACTCTCAGTGAGATCTTCGCCTTGTACCTTGAGCCCGTAACTTTATCTTAATCTCGTGTCACGACCGTCCCTTATCTGCCGACTCCTAACAGTATTTCTGCAGCTGAAACCTCAACTTATTTGGCCCTAACCGCGTCAGGGCAGATTTGTGGCGATGTTTCCCCAGCTCACAGCCAGCGGATCCTTGTATTTATTGTCCAAGTGCGCGCCGTGTCCCGGTGTCACCTCGTCTCACTTTTCTCAGCCGTAAAAGCCCAGAAAGTGCGCAGTGAAAATGAGAAAAGGTGACAGTGCGATATGTGAGGAGCGGAGACACTGCAAAAAGTGATGCCTTGATAAGTTATATTGGCAGTAAAATGATCTGCCATTCGTATTAGTAAATCTAAATTTGAGTGCAGAAATACTTCGTAGGCAAAGATTCTTCAGTCTTCATCTGTACTCTGTAGTTGAAGTGTTGGGCGTTTCGCTCTCTATCCAAAAAGCTTTGTCAGCGAAAGAACAGAATTGACACACTTATGGGTCTCTTAAAGAGGCACTAAACCCCAAATCAACTTTTTTTTTTAGCTGAGAATCAGTTAAAGTTGGTGTCTCAAAGAGCTGTCTAGGTCCTTGTCACTATTTTGACATGGCAGTGCATATTAGTAGAAATCTTAATTTAGTGCTAAAAAACGTCTGTGTTGCTCCCTCTTGAGTTTGAACGACGACGACGACATGTGACTTTAAAAGCTCCGTCTCAGTTTGCCCCAACAGTCCTGCCTACGTCAGTCAGACTGCACCAATGAAATCTCAAAGGTTTTTTTTTCTTCACCAACACGAGGACTTTGAACAAATCTCTTCCTTCTGGTTTGCTCTTAAGAGTCCCACAAGCGTGTTTAAGTCTTTATTCGCTGAGGACGATCTTTGGACTAAGATCGAAACATCCTACACTTCAACTACAGAGTACAGATGAAGACTGAAGAATCTTTGCCTACAATGGACAACTCCTTAGTGTAAAGATTAGCATTAAATAGAATTCAAACTGGTGTTAAACTAAAGGTTCTTGGAAAATCATGACATTGCTCAACTCATTTTACAGCATGAGTTTGTCAAAATACAAAAATTAGGGTATTGCCAGAAATCCTACTGTATTTCTGGTCAAAGGTTAAATGTACTGATTTGATGTGTTTGTTCATTAAAATGGCGTTAAAAAGCATCACATTTGACTTGCTGCTGCCTGTACAAACCCAGCATTCGTTACTGAAATTACGTATTTCACGAAAATGACTGTTTGCAGTGTACTTTACGTCGCAGGAGCAGCAAACCTTTCTGAACTCAAAGCCCCGACATGTCTTTGCTGACTGTATTTGCCTCGGTTTGATCTCGTCGTCTCCTCTCTCTCTTCCACACCTCCCACTGCGACCGTGCGACTGAGCGCTCCGCGGGCCGCGCTCCACCAATCAGCATTAGCCGCTCGCCGGCCTCATGAATGCCAAAACGCTTTCCCCGTCATCGTTATCTGATCTGTATCGCCGCTCCGCTCATCATTTTGGATTTCTTTTTAAATTGTTTACTCACAGTCGGAGCAGGCAGATCCCCTTTCCCCCCTCACAGCTCGCGCGCTGGATTTATGCGAGATATAATGGTGTTTTTGTTTTTTCGCCGCAGAGGTCGTATATATCCGCGCGGTTTCAGCCGGCGCGCGGTTTGTTTCTGATCAACAAAGCCGCGGTTGTTGTCTGGCGGCGGCTCGCACGGGGAGAATACACTGTACGCTTCATATACGGAGGCATTGTGTTCCTCCTATAGGCCTCATGAATCACCCACAGAGCATTGTATCAGCGCGCCACAATAACAGAGGCAACGGAAGGGAGAGATCTCTATATAAAGTGTGTTTTCATGTTTGCTTTGGTTTCAGATTAAAGAGATGCAACAATGTGATCAAAAGGGAATGATTTTAGTGAAGAGCAATGTCTCCGATACAAGATTGTTCAGGCCATGTCCACACGTACCTGGATATTTTCGGAAACTCGTATATTTCTATGCGTTTGGGCCGTTTGTCCACATGTGTACGCATTTATGACATTGGATATTTTTATAAACTCTCTTCAAAGCAGAGGTTTCCAAAAACGGGAGAGGAATGGACAGAAAATCAGCACATCCATTTCTCTGCGTCCCTGGCAACGCAGTTACGTACTTTGTTTAAACCAATAAATACAGAGACTGTATCCGAATGTCCACACAATGCCCTATATAGTGTAGCCTACTATTCAGTATATAGTGTATATGCCATATTGTAGGGCTGCCCGAATGTCCAGAGAGAAAAAAGTAGTGCACTCAACATTCCCCACAATGCATCATGTAAAAAGAGAAAAAGGTGCCTGCCCTCTCCAGGTCGGTGGAGGGTCCTTGCCTCAAGTGGAGGAGTTCAAGTATCTCTGGGTCTTGTTCACGAGTGAGGGACGGACGGAGCGTGAGATTGACAGATGGATCGGTGCAGCCTCTGCAGTGATGCGGTCGTTGTATCGGACTGTTGTGGTGAAGAAGGAGCTGAGTCGAAAGACAAAACTCTCGATTTACCGGTCGATCTACATTCCTACTCTCACCTATGGTCATGAGAATTGGATCATGACCGAAAGGACAAGATCGTGGATACAAGCGGCCAAAATGAGTTTCCTCCGCAGGGTGGCTGAGCGCACCCTTAGAGATAGGGTGAGGAGCTCAGTCACCGGGTAGGAGCTCAGAACAGAGCCGCTACTCCTCCACGTCGAAAGGAGCCAGCTGAGGTGGCTAGGGCATCTGTTTCGGATGCCTCCTGGTCGCCTCCCGCGAGAGGCCCCCGGGGAAAACCCAGGACACGCTGGAAAGACAAGGTCTTTAAGCTGGCCTGAGAACGACTTGGGATCCCCCTGAGCTGGAGGTGTGTGTGGATCAGGAAGTCTGGGCATCTCTGCTCAGACTGTTGCCTCCACGACCCCGGATAAAGCAGAAGAAAATGGATGGATGGCATCATGTAAAGTAGTGAGCAACGATGGTCTCTAAACGGGTCGACCACAATGCACTGTGAACATCGGACGTAAACAGCCGATAGCCTGGCTGACAGCGACTGGACTCAACAGAAGAATGAAACTCTCCAAAACGCTGCTGTAGTGGCATGTTGTGGTTATCTGAAAACCCTTTAAATACAGGGTAAATGTTGCTAACATTGGCTGCTTACTTTAAGCTTGAGATCGATAGCTTCTCTTTCAGGCAAAATGCAACAATCCAAGTCGTTTTCTTCATTAATGCAGTGCTTTAAGTGGGCCAGTGCTCAGACCCGTCACTTCTCCGTGCACCAAGAACGTGCTCAGAGCAGCGGTACGCTCATCAGCGAGGCTTTTCAGAGCGCACTTCACAACAATGCAAACAGCAGGCAGCAGGAGATGTGAGGATGCTGCCCTGCCGCCTCTCCCCTCACGTAGGACTCACGTAGGACTCACGTAGGACTCATGTAGGATTTACAGAAGTCATTCACAAAGTTAATTCTTAAATGAACTTAAATGCATTGCCACTCAAGTGACGTGGAGCGCATATCAGTTCCCTCCCGGGGAACGCGCTTCCAGATAATTACAGAGAGGCTTAAAGGTACATGTAACATTAGAATAAAATACAAGCATCTATTTTATTTATTTCAGATATTTTTACTGATAAATGCCTTATTGTTCATTCTTTCATTTTGGCATTTTACTCGGAATGTAAATCTAACTTTATTGAAAAAATGGGACATTATCTAAATAAGTGGGACGGGGGACAGAGGTCTATATGGCTGTGCAGTGCCACTAAAAGAGGGACAGGTGGTAACTCTACAAATACTGTGTGAATGGAACAAAACTCAACTCTGTGTATGTTTTGTCACAAAGGAACAAGATTAAGACCTGGTTAAAACATTGTTGGTTTTTTAACAATTACTGCTCAATACTAACATCATTTCATAACTTTATATCAGACTTTTTATACTTTGACTCCGCCTGTTGCAGTGTGTCGTGGCAGTTTTTCTAAGTGCTTTTTATTCTGCTGTACATTATTATTGTTTAGTCCCTTGAGCACAATTTATTTCAGTTGTATTTTTATTTTGTGAAGCACTTTTCATTCATCAAGTAAGTGTCCTTTGGGGGAGTGTGTAACAGCGTCTCCGTTACACAGAATGTAAAAGATCACGGGGCGGATTGTAAGTCCATGTTTGTGCTGCATGTGTTTGTGCAGAAGCAAATTTGTTTAAAAAATAAACGTCTTGTATTGTGTTCTTTGATAAAACTGGCGGCTTTGATCAATGTGTGCGGGGAACTTTCCAAACCGAACCGAAGACCCAACTGCAGAAAGTTATCTAGAAGAAAGTGGAGTTTGCCCTTTACAATCTGCTCTCGTCACACTTTTAAAATTAGAAAATACACTTTTTACTTTGAAAATAGATGTTTTTTTTTAAATTATTATTATAAGTGCAAAATTGCCAAGTCAAGATTAGGGTCATATATTCTTCAGATCAAAACCTGGGCCATCACAATCTTTCCTTTTCTCATGGTATTAAGAATCCATCTTGTATCGCTCCCTCCTCAGCGTTTGTACCGAACCAGCGGTGCTTTGGACCAATCACGTCGCAGTATTGTGGTTTAGGGCGGGATATCCAGATGGTCCGAACGCAAGAAGTGAAGTCGAGCTAAGGCAAAGTAAACATGTCAGCGCAGGAGGACGGACTTGGAGCCGCTGGTATCAATTTCTTTTTGGAAGAGACGCTTTGTGGATTTTTACAGGGTGGAAGGGGAAGGGAATCTTATTTGTACTGTGCTTTTCATATGACACAAGTCATCCACAAGCTAGGCGATGTGGGGCCCTTTCTGAAATGGCTCCCTCCTCCCTCTCCCTATGCCCTAACACTTCATAGGCGCGTGTCCGTGAAGGGGTAGTGTGTCCGAAATCGCTGGCTCAGCAGGAGAAGTGAGTGAGGAGCTCCTCATTGAGTCTGCAGCACATGCAGACTTCACAGGTGTGTGTCTCAGCGGAGAGCAGCCTCACGTGCAACAACTTCAGTTCCACCTTCATTTAGGAGCGTAAATGTTTGAATTTCAACAATTATACAGCCATATAGAGTTGTGTCAATGAAAAAGAAAGCCGTTATAAGACCGAAGATACTTTTATTGGTGGTGGGAAAGTCTCCAATTACGATTTTGAAGAAGCAAAATATTTATGTGTAAATATGACAAATCTGAACCCGAATTACTTTGTGAACGCTAAGGGAAAAAATATTATCAGTAGAACTTGTGAATTTTGCAACATTAGTGTTGTCACAGTAAAGGGGCGTGTCTGTTCGTAGGATGAGGGAGAGTGAAGGATCGTCCGAAGCAGGTGCCCTCACAGTGGATTTAGTGGAAGTGTGAAGGGGAAGGGAGGAGGGAGCCATTTCGGAAAGGACCTGGGTGAAGTCTTACCCAAGGACACTACAGTGTGCACTTGTGGGGGCCTCCAACCTTCCGGTCATGAGACGACCCACTCTGCCAGCTGTGCCACAGGATTTGGCGGCGCTTTGTCCAATCAGCTCAAAGTATTCTGCTGAATGCCTCTTAGCCTGCAAACCAGCCTGACTTCCTCCATGTCTTACACACACAGTCTGGTACGGTACGCTTTGAAAGGCCGAAATCCCCTGGCCAATCCAGTCTGACCAATCACACGGCTTTTGCGATCATTTTCAGCTCCAGTATTTTCCATAATGCGTCCGGTGGAAATTAACCACAACAATTCAAGATGGCCGCCGCAACAGAGCAAAGTTTTACCACTGCTGTTTTAAATGAGCTGGAATTGAAAAACCGGCTGCACTGAAGGCTATTCTTTAAAAAGAATAACGTATTCGCCGCCTGGCCGCTGTGCATTCATGTCACATCCTGGGCTTGCTAGTCCCGCCTCGATTTAAACTGCTGGCCCAACCGCGGACTACCAGACTGTCTTCCCAGGTATGTGATACATGGAGGAAGCCAGGCGTGCCGGGCCAGAATGTCTCTCCTTTCCCTCAACGGATTTGACGGGAACAGTCCCAAGAGGCCTCAGCTCAGGCTCTTGTCAGGTTAGGGCTATTCATAGAGGATTCTGAACTCAGTCAAACCACTGATACTGGACATATTGTTGCACTTGAATTTAAATTATTTTGTAATTTTTAGTGCAATTACATGTTTTTTTAAATACAAAATACTGCTAGTTATATTGTATTTAATTGTAGGAAAGCCTCTTGTTTACAAGGGGGCCCTTAACATGTAAAATGAAAGGGTTTTTTTTCTCAATCAAGGGCAAATATAGGTACAGTGCTTAACAAGTTTATTAGACCACCTGCATGTCATGAAAACAAGAAAGCATTAAGAAAATAACCAAATGGAATAAGAAAATAGTCCTTGTTGACAGATAATAAGCTAAAATGTCAACCTTTGGCCCTGATAACTCCTTCATTCTTGCTGCCGTTGTTTTTATATAGTTTTGCAAAGTCTGAGCTAAATACTTTGTAGCTGTTCCCAGACTTACTTTAGTTTTGATCTCACTAAATCCCAGATCTGTTCAATGGGGTTCAAGTCTGGACTTTGTCTTGGCCGGTCCATCAGATCCAGCTCCAGATTCCTTTTACCTTAATCATTGTAGCAACATAAAAAGATATTTTGGTAAACAGAAAGACTGTTAGATTATGGCAGCAGTGGCAAACACCTTACTGCAGGGGTGCCCAAAGTGCGGCCCGGGGGCCAAATGCGGCCCTCAGACCAGTTTTTGGTGGCCCACAAACTTCTTGTTGAATTGGCACACATCACCAGAGATGATCCTTTTTCTGTAAGTTTAACAATTCTACACAATTAAAACCTAAATAAAACAGGACTATAACAATGACAAGACCAGGTCGAATCCTGGATTAAAGTAGGTCCAAACCAGTTCTAAATCAGGACTAAAAGTAGGTCTAAACCAGGACTAAATCAGGACTAAAAGTAGGTCCAAACCAGTTCTAAATCAGGACTAAAAGTAGGTCTAAACCAGGACTAAATCAGGACTAAAAGTAGGTCCAAACCAGTTCTAAATCAGGACTAAAAGTAGGTCTAAACCAGGACTAAATCAGGACTAATCAATAACTAAAATGATCTAATCTAAGAATAAACCAGAACTGATCCAGGTCTAAACCAGGTTTATTCCAGGACTAAACGAACCCTATCCCAGTCTAGTCCAAACCAGTGCTAAAATGGGACTAAAAGAAGTATTAAACCAGGTCTAAACCAGACCTGGAATCAGATCAGGACCAGGACTAAACAAATCCAGGGCTAAATCAGGACTAATCAAGAACTAAATATGATCCAATTTAAGAATGAACCAGGACTGATCCAGGTGTTTGGTGCTCTGTGTCGTGTACACTTCAATATGCGGCCCTCCATGGAAAAGGTTTGGACACTCCAGCCTTACTGGGGGCTAATAAATTTGTTAAGCTCTATATTTCAAGAAAATTCTACTAATGTCTAGATTTCTTTCTGTGGTGCAAATGTCTTTACTCATTTATCATCATTTAAAATCATTGTCAGCCTCCATCACGTCTTTACTCATATTTCTGAACAGTCTCTGAGAAAAAATAGTGTGATTTTCACTTTTGTTCATAGCGGCTTTCCAGGAGGGTTGTTGAGCTCAATTTCAACCCAGTCTGTTTTCTTTGTTGACTTTTCTAAACAAATCATCACAATTGGCAACAATACAAACATGTTTTTCGAAACATAATTTGCTCCTGTTTGTCTCGGCCGCCAGTTTTAGCCGAGCGCACTTTCTCTTCCTGTCACTCGAATAGATGTTCTTTTCTTTACAACACTGTGGATCGTGTCTGGTGTCTTGGCTCTATAGTGAAAAATAAATCACTTTTTGAACAAACCTGGTGCTATATTTGCTCACATGTGTGTAGACCTGTCACATTTAGCTGCTGATCTCCGCCGAGGTTTATTCTGAGCGGCTTCTCCAACGCGGCTGACAGCTCCGACACTGCATGTAACGCTTGCATCAACTCACACTAAATATATGTATGCGGTCGACGCTCCGCTGCGCTGCCAAAGGACATCACCTTCCAATGAAAATACGGCTTTAGGTTCACTCTGGCTTTACTTATATCACACTTGTTAGAGCGTCCGAGCCGCTACGGAAGCCCTGAAGAGACACACGGTAGGGCTGCAAAAGAAAATAGTAGACAAAGAGGTTTGAAGGTGAAACTATTTTTGACCAGGGCTGGACTGGCCAGAGGGAGCACTGGGGGAGGCAGGGTTTTTTTTTTTTTTTTGGCCATTTGTCACAGAATATGAATGATGACACAACCCCCCCCTCCATTTATTATCAAAGAACTGTGTGATAAAGACACCTGAAAGTACTCAAATGACTCAGATCTAAAGTTTGCGATCAGCAACAATTAACTGCCGGTAAAATTGTTCAGGTGCAAAGGAAAACCCACAAATAACTTCAGCTAAAAAACAGGAAAAAGTGGTGTTAGTTTCAAGATATAAAAACAGAATAGAATAGATTTTTATTGTCAATTAATTTGGTAAACTGGGGCAGGGGGGGTCAGCTTTCTGATAGCCTAGTGCAGTGGTTCCCAACCCTTATTGTCTCGCGTACCCCTTGGACCTTTCATTTATACTCCAAGTACCCACTGCTCCGATGGTTTTGTTGTTTAGTTGGAAAGTGAATGACGAAAACTTGAATTCATCAATGAAAAGACCCTAAATTCTCTCAAGTTCTGACTCTATACAGTTATTCTTTATAAAAATAACTTTTATTTGAACATAATAATCAAAAATACAATTTATTTTTTAAGTACCCCCTGCTACGCTCTCACGTACCCCTGGTGGCCTAGTGGATAAAACTGTTCTTCAGTCGACAGGACCTGGCTCATAGATTCCACAGTCTCCTCACCTTTGCGGGTGAGACGGGTGGAGTCCATGTCCTGACTGGAGGGGAGAGGGGCTCTGGTCATCTTCTCAGCTGCTCTTCTCTGGCTCCTGTGCAGAGCTGGCACCATACCATGCAGTGATGCAGCTGGTCAGGTTTACATGAAGGAACCACTCACGCATTCACACTCTCATTCATACACCACTGTACGCAGACACTGGAGGCAAGGTGAGTGGAGTGTCTTGCTAACCTGTCGCCTCTGTAGAAGGTGCACATGATGGGAGCCGGGCTGTTGGCTCTGCTCAGCTCCAGGAGAATGACCTTTCTTGACCAGTGATGTAGTGTGTGTGTTTGTGGTCCAGGAGATATTATATTCTAGTTCTCTGTGATGTGCACATCCAGGAACCTCTCCACAGCAGCACCATGGTTTGTCAGGAGGAGCATGCTGGATCTCTCTCTCCAAAAGTCCACAATAATCTCCTTAGTCTTCTCCACATTTAGAGAGAGATTGCTCTGTGTGCACCACGTGGCCAGCTCTCCTCGCTCCTGTAGTTTCTCTCGTCTCCGCCGCTGATGAGACCCACCACTGGACATGCTGTTAGTCATGACTCCACCACTTTACATTTGAAGAAAGTATATTGCAACACCCATCAGACCCAGAGAACCCTCTGCACTGAGAGAAACATGCCTCCCTGCCCCTGCAATCACACTGTACGCCTGTATTTGCTTCTGCTTTCAATTAAAAGGACTATTTTTCATGCCAGTCCAGATCTGTTTTGGATGGTTGCCTTTAGCCACAGTTCACATTCTTTTAAACTCTTATTGTCATAGTTTTAAGTAATTGCCCTGGATGCTGTGAGTCACAGTCTTTTGGCCGCACTGGAGGCTGAATATTATACTTTACAGCTTCGTATAAAGTTAAAACCCAGTATTTTAAGTCTCTCGTTGCGTTTTTCCTTGACTCTTGCCGCCCTGACTTCCATTCCTCCCCTGTTTTCTTACAACACGCTGGTCCTTTCTCTTTTCTCCTCATTTCCGTTGCTGCTGGCGATGTTCCATTATTCAAAGAGCTTTCACACAAGGCCAACAAGAAACAGAAAAGGAAAAAAAAACACGTTCCTCTTTTTTCTTCATTTCAGCTTTTGCAAATTTGTGAAAAACGCTGACCCTGAGAAGGAACGCGAGGGGCCCAGGTGCCGCGACAATCTCCAGCTCGGAGCTCAGGGACGTCGCCTCAGTCCACAGCATGGAATGAAAACCATGAAATGAAAATGATTACGATGAGGATATGAATAAAAAGTGCTCCTTTGAAAAGCCGGAGGCCGCGCTCCCTTTGGCCACGGCCCGGGCGTGTTTGTAGATTAAAGAACTAAACACAGATGGAATGATGCTTCAGAGCGGCCATATTAGGAAGGTCAGAGATGGATGCTTAATTCAAAGCGGTTTCTTAATTGGTAATTTGAATACATCTCAGAGGGAAGCTGTGGGTTGTCATTATATCAACGGGGACACGCCGAGGAGAGGGGGACTTTGAGATAAGGAAAGACTCCAAATTGTTTCTCATTTAGCTTTGGCTAAACAAAATGCACATTTCCGTGCTTGTTGCTTATTAGAGCATGGGTGTATTATAAACATTTGGATTGCTTTGAGTGGCAAAGCAATCCAAATGAAAAATAAATCTGGATGTCTAGATCAGGGGCATGCTGGGACATTATTTGAGTGAGAGTTTTATCATTAAGACCAGTCCTCTGACAGTGAGTTTACATCATTGTCTTGTCCCACTCCCTCGGGGAGTGTCTTTGTGTCCAGATACCCCTGACGTCTGTGGGAGTCCCCCGTGAACTACGAGTGGAACAACACAGCATCACTAAGGAGCAGCCGTCATGGGAAGAATCATGGGAGGCACCACCGTGACTTCACCAGATAAAAACGATCTTTTAATCAATCGATCTTTATACAATATAGCATACATTTCGAGCATTTCTCTGACAAACATATTATATTACTCCAATGACAACTAAGGCTCACAGTAACCCTGTGAAAGCAGCCGTGTTTAACCAAAAAGATCACATTTAACAATAAATGAACACATCGGCTGATCTCTGCATCAGGTGAGGACGTCGAGAAGTTTGATTTGACCCCAGTTATTGTCCCCAGTTGTGCGAGTGTTCAGGTGCATTTTCCAACTGGGGAAAACGTTTTCCCTGGTTCCCGAGCTCCATATGAACAAGTATTGTTATTTATTAGGCTACAGTCCTGATGTATGGCTTTTGACCAAATCTGTTTTCCTTTCTTTATGTGTCCCGTGACCCACTGTGGGAGCTGAATTTCGACCCACAACTCAACATGAGTTTGACAACCCTGGTCTAAGGTCTTAAAGTAGGACGATAAGAGCACCAGCAGCAGGACATATACCACAGCTTTAGTCACATAAACCTGATCCTTCCTCGCTGCTCCTCTCCACCACTCGCTTCCATTCTGGCCTTTCTCACTTGTATAAATAACCCCAGTGCAGTAATGTTAGCAGTATGTTGTGCTTACATTGCAGATCAGAGCCCTGCCTCCCCGCACATGTTTGTTTACCTCCCTCAGCGCCAGGCCGCAGATAAAACACATGGATTTTGGAAAACGTCCTGCCGCGGCTCTCGCCCTGGCAGCACAGAATCCGGTTTAATTGGTGAGTTTGTCTGGTTTCAAAGCGACTGGAAAAGCACGAGTCGGGTTCGCTCTCAGCCTGTGGCAAAAATAAATGAGGTGGACCAGCGCTGCTCTGTCCAACTGTTTAAATGAACCCGAATGTACCACACTGAGCAGGGCCTGACAAGACTCTACGCTGGAATATAAAGTCTAAGCACACATTAAAATAGTTAAGTTTGAAGTATTTGTGTCAGACAGGAGCAGCAGTAGCTCAGTGGTAAAACATAAGCTTGGCAACTCAAAGGTAGATGGTTGAATTCTCACCTTTTACTGGTGAATATTATCATTGTGTGATTGAACAAGACACTCGACCCACTTTACATTCAGTGTCTGTGGAAAAGTAAAGCACAAAGTGACCTGCCCTGTGTGTCAGGTGACCTTATTGTAATGCTCTGTGTTCGCTTGTTGGAGGAGCTGTCAACAGGAGGTGATGAGGGGATCTCTATAGGGCCCAGCACATAGTCCAACGCCTTTAAAACCCACTGCAGTGATTGGATTCACAAACCTGCCATACCTTATTTTTCTTATGACTAAAACAGAGAATCCATCCATGAATCACAATGGTTTATGCTAGCTCCAGTCTATAACAACATACTGAGACAGAAACCAGTTTGCAACAACAACAACAACGTTAGAGTGCAACCATCTCAATGTCATGCTAATGAGCCTGGACTACTGGGCGGAGCAGGGCCATAGGGAAGTGTCAACAGCCTTAGAACTTAACCTAGGGTGAGACAATACAGAGGTTACGATATTAAGTATGAATAGGCTAATATGTTTTCCTACCTTTATTCCAAGAGAGGAGGGACTTAGAGGTTAACTCCTCCTTCTGGATTGCTCTTAAGAGACCCACAAACGTGTTTAAGTCTTTATTCGCTGATGACGATCTTTGGACTAAGATCGAAACGTCCCACACTTCAATGACAGAGTAGAAGACTGAAGAACCTTTGCCTACGATGGACCACTCCTGTACGACTGAGAACCTACACAG
>OMNZ01081282.1:15783-32089 GCA_900303255.1 Lesueurigobius sanzi
TTAATCGGTGCATGGAAAGTGTAATTTAAAAAAAAACCTTTTGCCACATGAAGCTAAGGTGACACAGTTTGAGGACGTCTTGATGGAGTAAACTTAAAGGTAATGTCTGTAGGATGCTTTTTGTACAAGTTTAACATGCCATTCCTCATTTGAAAGCTAAGAACCTCTCAAATTCAGTCTGTGATTGAGACAGTAAGCGAGCGAGAGAGTCCTCTCTCTGCTCTCATTAGATTATGGTTGAAGATTTAGCTCATATTTGGAACAATCCGAGCTGAAATATTTGCAAAACAAACTTCTATAACCAATGCCTTTAGAGACAACATAGCTTTGACAACTATATCAATAATTGATTAGCTGACTATTAATCGATTTGTTTTTTTCAGCCCTAGTAGCGTGGATGTAACCAATAAATGCATGAATGAATTCTTAACAATTCCATGAATACACCATATCAATCTTAATGAAATTGACATTGCTCGCGCTAAAAAAAACCCTCAATAATATTACATGTTGCAATACAAAAGCTAACC
The DNA here is from genome assembly GCA_900303255.1 of Lesueurigobius sanzi. NCBI lineage: Eukaryota > Metazoa > Chordata > Actinopteri > Gobiiformes > Gobiidae > Lesueurigobius > Lesueurigobius sanzi. Next base: position 16,314 of record OMNZ01081282.1, read on the forward strand.
CATAGTGTCATGGCACACAGTTTACTTTCATGTTGACATTTTGACTCTCCTTCTTATATCCATAGATCTGTCATATTCCCTTCTTGTAATGGCATCCCAGTATTGCACAAAGTATACAGCAGTGGTTTATATTTGATGCTTCCTCCACTGTGTGAATAGAGATGCATCTCTTTGGAAGGCGTCCAGTGATCCCCCTGTATTGGCTCGCCTTACACTGAGGAGAGTGATGCTCGGCCTACGCTCGTGGGTTTCTCTGTGGGCTGGGACTCACCAGGGCTGCTCTGCTTTCACCGCCAGCCAGAGATTGTTCTTGAGACATCCTTCTCCAAAATGGACCTGAATATTGTGCCTTTTGTTTTATTGTCGGTGTAATAATTTAGAAAAGGCAAATTTAAGATGCTTTTTGTATAACTGTGCAAAGCTTGCTCTAGTTAATATCCTCTTTGGATGTTTTTGGTTCTTCTTGGTACAATAAGGATTATGTCAATGGTAGGAATGTTATTTGAAAGATATTTGGGGTTTACATAAACCAGAGTTTTGGTGTTGAGTGGGGATATTGACAAAAATGAATATCTCTTTTTTTTTCTCTCCAATATCTCTATATCAGACGATAGAGAAGAAATGTGTGCAAACTGGCAAAGAAGGTCCAGTTGGCCTTTTGACTTGCTGCACCTGACGTATTATTGTATAGATTTACCTGAGACATAAAGATATGGGACATTGATTTTAACATGAACCAAGGTACTGTACTAAAGCACACAGAGCAGTTTGCACATTATTAAAAATATGACTCATTTCATAACCAACATATGTTTCTTTTATTTTAACATTTGCATTTTTGTCCTTGTAACAAACTGTAACTGGGCTAATGGCCACTAGGGGCGCTCTAGCGGAATAAGCATGTGTTTATCCTCTGGGGCGAAATGCCTGGCTGTGTGGAATGCCTGGATTTTATTTAGCAACCGCGAACAACGTACTCTGCCTTTCCTAGCAGCTATTTTATTAACTGTTACATTACATGGGCTTTACTCTTTTACGTTTTTGGATTGTTGCTTCAACCTGTGATGTGATTTAAGAAGTAACATAGCACGGGTAAGGACTCCGTAGCAGCTTACTCTCCTGTGGTTACAGAAATGATCAGCCTTTCTGTATGTAGTAATCACTCCATATAATTGTTTAGAAGGTTATATTATGCGTTATTTGTTGTCTCTTTAACTGTCGTCAGCTCTTTTCCTGTTTGGGGAGTCGGATTGTACAAATTATGAAACATTCATTATTCCCATTTTGCACATCGTCCAAACAACAATTTGGATATTCTCGTCTCTAGCGCTGAGTACTTTTTGCCTCTCACTTCAAGAGACTTTGTCAGCAACTCGAGTATACTTTAGCAGCAGGTTGTATTCATACATAACAGGTAGGAACTGGTCTAAATCTGCTGTATGCTTGACTCTTCCCCCAAATGTCGTCCAGTCATTTGCAAGGCAGTCTATATCTACCAAACATCGCAGCATGGCCAGCTGCATCTGTGCGTCTGATTGGGTTTCCTGTTTGCTTGCCCCTGTTGAGAGGAGGCCGGTGAGCGGACAGGGAGACATGTCTTGCCTGCATTTGATCACTAATGAAATTGCCGGTGGAATTTCTTTAGCTTGCTCGCTCTCTCTCTCTCTCTCTGCCCCGTCCGTCAGGCCAGCAGACATCCGTTTGAAGTGTCTGTAACTGTATCTTATCAGCTGGGATATGTGTCAGAACTTGCCCTGTTATGAATGTGGAAAAATTGGAATAACACTTATAGCACGTTTTTCTTCCATAACAAGATTGTAGGTTTAAGGACAGAGGAGATGTTCGGTTTCCAAATCTTTATCCTTTTGTCACAATGACGTGCGATTGGTGGTTACATGCTACTTGCAGTTTCTTTGTTGAACCACCTCATAAAATATTGGATCTTCCAAGTACCACCAGGCCTGCACCAGATCTAATCAGGACTTAACTGGGTTTAAAATGGTCAGCTAGACAATATCGAGTATGTCTCATGTCAAGAAAGCAACAAAAAGCTACAAAATAAATATAAAGTAAAATCTAAATGAGATGTGTAATCTCTGAAAATATTAGGGCTGGGTATTACCAACAACTTCACGATACGATATGTATCCAGATACAGGGTCCACGATACTATACATATCCGGATACAGGGTCCATGATACGATACATATCCCGATACAGGGTCCACGATCTTAATCACCCCAATTAAAATGAATTAAGTCCCAAGTCTAGGTACTGGAGCTAAAAACAATACATAAGATTGGAAGATCTCCAGCCTTGTTTGATCCTACTCCATTTCTTTAGGCTTCTGAGTGACATGAGTTATCAGTGTCAAATTCAGTCTACGTGGCAGTTTTTTTTATGATTTAGCTTGTACTTTGCAACCTAGTAACCTAATACTAAGTTACACTCTGATTTATTCTTTTTTTTTTTGAATACCTACACTGACTGGCTTTTTCCAGCTTTACAGTTGATATATCTGGACGTCCATCATCCCCTAAGCGCTAGGAGTACATGGTCAAGTTCCCGTTTAAACCATGTTAATCTGTTCAGACCTGCTCTCTCTCGCTCTCTCTCACTGATTTTGTTTTTCCTGGAGCAAACCCAAAGTATTTGAATAGCTCTGGTTGACTGCATATAGAAGTGCAAACAGTGGCTCCCGACAGTAAACCCTCATCGTAGAGCCTGTCACTGGGCGAGTGGCGCTGGCTGTGCTTCTGACAGGCTGATAAATCTCACGCTAATTGACTCGATCGGTCAATTGACATATCTGAAAGGCGGCCAATGCTTCCTGTGTTTAGTTGTTTACATATGCGATTTACATCTAGGTCCTGGCGCGTGACCAACTGGGATGGACTCTGGAGGCAGGAGAGAAGGGGTGCCCAATTTCTTATTTATTAGAGGGTATACCGATGAAAAAGATTGTAAAAATAAAGAAGTCTGACTTTCACAATAACAATGATGATTATTTTTGCATTATTATACCATATTTTGAGATTACACATCAGGTATATTTACTTTGTGTAGCTTTTTGTTGAGATACAGGCCTATCTGCCAAACAATTTCAATTTTATCTTGGATCGTATCTTGGAATTATGGAGTTTTGTTATTTCTAGTGAAAATGATGTAAGTTTTTGGTTTGCTAATCTTTTTTGTCGTTTTGCTTCTTTGGCTTCCTCCTTTTGGTTCCTAACACTTCCAAGTGAGAAAGAATCTATTAACTTCCTGCGCTTCGGAACTGGGACATTGTAATTGTTGCTAAATTAATATTAGAAATGGGACAGCAGCTTTCAACACGGAGAAGACCTTCGGAAAATATTCAGTCTACTTTGCAGTGCCATCGTCAACTACATTGAAGTATTGATTTTTCTGATATATCGTGATATTTAGTGGCACAATATGATACTTTTTATGCTAATATTGATACTTTTGATGACATCATGCATATCAATAAACAATGTCATGAATATTAATGAGGTTTGCGATTTGAAGTATGGGCAAATCGCAAGGTTAACGTGAGGTATTGAATCGAGTATCATGTCTGATCGGGAGGTACCCAGGGGTTCCCCCTTAATCGTCAACTATTTTACTAATAGATTACTCGTTTTCTAGAAGGAATTGTTTGATTTTTTACTTTAAACAGAGGCAGAATTACAATGAAAGTTAATATTTTTGATGATAAACCCAATCTCTTTGAAGGTGGGGTAATTTTTTTCCCACAGATCTGAGGTAAACCTGTCCAAATCTAACATTTAGATGATTTACATTATCTTTTATACTCTCTCAAATTCCCCCAATCACCCAATAGCTTTTCACAGCCAAATGATTCATAGATTAATCAGGTCTAATTAACTGCGTAACATTTCACCCAATGAATAGAATAAAATACGAGCAAAATAAATGGAACTTTACTGGGAGCTTGGACGTCTCCAGCTCTCCGCACTAAAGGCAGACAAATATGAGATTTGAAAAGGTTATCTCCTCATCCAAATCCATTATTTGATTACCCACTGCAAAAAATATCATTTCCTGTCTCTAGCTGGTCATTAGGAGCATGTTTTGTATCGCTGACAACTGTGTAATCCTAAATGTTAGTGTTGTTACCTTTTTTTAAACAGAAAAACTACTTGACACACAGCAAGGTGGCAGAGAGGTTAGGGTCCAAGTCTCTGCAATTCTCCATTGGCACTGAAAGGGAAAGGTAATCTTATTTGTACAGCGCTTTTCATATGACACAGTCACACCAATAGACTTTATCAAGACTTGATAAAGTCTATTGAAGAAGCATGAAAACATCCTATACAAATCAACAGCCTAATCAATAACCATTTAAAAATAAATGAATAGGAAGTAGAGGTGGGCAATATATGGTCTACAATAGTGGTTCTCAAACTTTTGGAGGGAGAAGAGAAGAGTGAGCCAGAGCGCATGAGTTGCAGGTAAAGGGCGTAGATGCATTTCTCATTGGGAATAAACTTGTGAGCAGTTTGTAGATTAAATATGTGCAATAGTACAGACATGGTATAAAGAGTTTCTGGCTGTGTGTGGGTAACACAGCTGCAGTTTCCCTGGTCATTAATGAGACGTCCAGACGTTGCTTTTAATATGCAATTCCACCGCGACCCAAAAACAATCTCATGCGACCCACCTTTGGGTTCCGACCCACTGTTTGAGAACCAATGGTCTACAAGGTAATAAGCCTAAACTGTTTTGTCAAATTTACAATATCAAACCTATCGCCCACGTTACTAAACCAACATAATCTCTGCACTGTTATAGTTTTATTCAACTCAATTGTTATGAAAACAACTTTTGATCGACTCCCCAATCTAAATTAAGACGTTTGGCAGCACATTTAACAAATTTTGCATGATCATCGTTATCGAGAGAGTCCCCAAAAATAATAAGCCCATTAGGAAGGCGTCTCTGTGCCACAAATTGCGCAGCGCTTCACTGCTCTCTGATTCGATGCACTTTATGGTTTGGGCTGCACCCCTCGGCCACACCTGATCCAGGGCTGTTGCTTGGTGACCGCTGCATAGACTGCTAGTAAACAGTTCTATTGCTCTCCTGGTGCTCCCTCCCCCCCCCTCACTCTCTCCTTCGATTCAGCCCCCGTCCTCCTCCGCCCTCTCGCCGTCTTTCCTCCTCTGTCCTCGTCTGGTCCCAGGGCTGCACTATACTCACCTGTAATCCAGTCCCACTCACTATTGATTATGCGATTATTCCATACAAATCAAAGACCTAAGTGAAATGTCAACCTGCCTTGTTATCTGCGCCGTGCAGTCGAGTGGCTCGCTTCACACGTGGCCAAGGAGATCAAATGGAGAGTCCATAACAGTTTGTTCACCACAGTTAAAGGGACTATACCTGTTTTTTTTTTATTACAGAAAATGAAAGGGGGAGCGAATAAATTCCATTGTTAGTTGCGGTCCAAACACATTCCTAACCTTCCTCACACATTTATAAAATCCAATTTCTTCATAGAGATGAGTCTATTAGGCAAGGCAAGGCAAAGGCAATTCAAAGTGCTTCACAATTTCATAAAATTACATGAAAGCAGATAAAATCAATCAATAAAACAAAGATAATCATTAACTAATTACATAAAAAGTGAAGAGTGCAGATAAAATACTTTCAGTGACATCACAGTTAAAAAGAACCGTTTTCAGCCTAGATTTAAACATTGTCAAAGTTGAAGCCTGTCTCACACCTTCTGGCAGACTGTTCCAGATTTTTGTTGCATAAAACTGAAACGCAGCCTCACCATGTTTAGTCCTGACTCTGGGACCCAGCAGGAGACCACTCCCTGAGGTTCTTAGAGCCTGAGATGGTTCATGTCAGAGATGTACTTTGGTGCTAGACCATGAAGAGACTTGTAAACAAGCAGAGCTATTTTAAAGTCTATTCTCTGAGCGACAGGAAGCCAGTGCAGAGATCTGAGCAAATTAGCAAATTTCACAACTAGCGGGATCACTTTTTAGCGTTGTAGTCACAGAAATGCAAGAAAAGTAGCTTGCAAACTTATGAAATTTACAAAAATGCTTAACATTTAGATGCACAGTATTTTTTCCGCAAATGTCTGAGTTTACAATTTACAAAAGGAGGACATTTTTTTTTTTTTTATCCAGTACTAGCATAAAAATCAGATATAGTGCCTTTTTAAGGTTGCAACAGTAGGGCTGGGCCTGTATGGTATTGAAAAGTTTTTGTTTTTTTTTAGGCATTAATGGTATTGAAAGGAACTGGTACCGACAAAACGATTTCCTTTTTAGATAAGTCTGAATGTCAGGTGGGTCCTGAGGCAGAACTTAAGAACGTTACGCACCACTTCACTGCTCGTCTCAGCAGAAATAAATGATAAAGAAGTTTTAGGGAATAAAATACCATTATTTTTCTTTTGTGTGGTTCTAGATGATCAATAACCTTCATAGAACATGCTCCTCTCACGAATAATCTCTGACTGGGTGCTATTTGCTGGGAACAATGTAGAATCGAAAGAAAGGACAGCACACCTAGTCAGGTGAACTATGATAACAGGACATAAAGTTTACCTGACTAGGAGTGCTGTCCTTTCTTTCAATTCTACATGGTTCTAGATGACCAATAATGTAGCATCAGAAAAAGAAAAGTATTGTTCAGGTACTGGTACTGTTAAAGTGCTGGTATGAAGAAAAAAAAAAGACCAGTATTGAGCCCTAGTAACAGAGTCCTTGTGAAGAATTTAAACAACCCACAACTAGTCTATTAGTCGATGAACACAGTCAAAACTGTAAAACAAAAAACTATTTACTCTGGAAAAAATACGGTAGTAAACGATACACAAAGAATACAGTTGTGCTTAAAAGTTTACCCTGGCAGAATGTCCGTTTACGCTTTTCAACTAGAAACTAGCCAAATATCCCTGATCAAAAGTACATATTGAAGCAAGTTTTGTCCAATTTTGTCAGAGAGTCCTGTATTTCAGCTGATGTGAGTTTTTCTTTGCTCCTGAACAATTTTCCTGGCAGTTGTTGAAGGTCATGTAAACGTTAGATCAGGGACATTTGAGCAGTTTCTGTTTTGTTATGATTTCAAAAGAGTAAACTCAGTTCTTTGGTGATAAATGGCTTCGAAACAACCACTAACTAACATTTTTGAGTTATCATTCATATTCATTTATATATATGAAAATGGCCAAGAGATTAAAAAGGGTTTCTAAACTCATGAGCACAACTGTACTGTTGTAACAATCAAAAGGTCGTCATGCAGCAAAGGTCTTAAACATCAAACAAATTTTAAAAAGCAAGAAATAATTGACTGATCAATTTGATTTAAATTGTTAGTTGCAGCTTATTAGCAGCCCATTGCATGTAATGTAACTTTTCCTCTTTCTCCTCATGTCAGACACATGTTGAAGATAATTAGCACGAGTATATCATGAGCATAATTTACATCTTGTGACCTTTAACCTTTTGAGCCTGCATGCATTTGACATAGTATTGACCTCCCAGTTTCAGCTTTTTAATGTTGGCTGTCTTTGTAATTGTTAGTGTACCGTGATTCAATTTCACAACAAAACGCCAACAAAAAAAGCAGAAATTGTATGGTTTCTCGCGATTGTGCATTGTGGACCACCGCCTTTTTTAATGAGACTATAAATGTGCGCTCGCTCGTTTACGCCCCTCCACAGACCTCCTCCCCAAGTCCCTGATCAATAACCATAAAGCAGGAGGAAGCGATGGGAGGTTGCTAACGCCGTAATGAGTTGAAAATTGCAGTTTACAACATTACAATTCCCAAAGGTAGAGTGACCGATATAGTTCATTTTCAGAAGAACGCTTCAAATGTGTCCAGTTCTCGAGCCGAATTATTCATGGAAATTGATTCTGAATGTTGTGACTTGTCATTATAGCGTGTGATGTTGATCAGTTTGGATTTTAGGCAGAAGTTGTATGCATAGCTGGTTCCCCTGGAGCTAGGTGCTGTTCGGTGCTGGGGGCTTGCCTTTTTGAGAACATTTTGTTTTGTTCCACCACATACTGAGAAGTACAGCACCACAAGCACCGCATTTAGTCTGAAAGGTGTATGAATGATGACACTAAAACCTTTATTTCACTCATAGTGGTTGCATGAAAAAACGGTTTGTTTGCGCTTTTCATTAGCCAAAATGTCCCTGATCAAAAGTTGACATATTGTGCATCTTGAAACAAACACCAATTTTGTCAGAGCGTCCTGTATTTCAGCCGAAGTGAGTTTTTTTTTGCTCCTGAACATTTTCTTTTCCTGTCCTGTTTCATTATGATTTCAAAAGAGTAAACTCAGTTCTTTGACAATAAATGGCTTTACTGTTTTAAGTTTCTTCTATATATAATAAATGGCTTTGCATAACCACTAACCAAGAGTGGAAAAACACATTTTAGTTGTTATCATTCATATTCTATGAAAAATGGCCAAGAGATTAAAAGGGTATGTAAACTTATGAGCACAACTGTATGCAGTATTATTAATTAACTGCACGTCTTTGTGTGGTTCTGCACTATTTATTTTTCTTGAATCAGATTTAGATTTTCATACATTTGAAAGACGGCTAGAATATGAACGCATAAACTAATATAAGAATCACTCTTTATAACTTTGTTGCAGAGGTCCACACTGCAGGGTTAGCAGGATTAAAATATAATCAATCAATCAATTTATTTTTGTAACGCCCAATATCATAACAGAAGTCATCTCAAAGGTCGGTCTGGACAAAAACAAATCAATATCAGACCTCAAGAATGATCAAAAATAAGTCACACACGAATGAAATGTCTCGACCAGATGTAATGTCCCGTGAATAAGTAAATCACGTAGAGTAACAAGCTATAAGACAGGATATGAATGGATATTGTGCTCCCTTAACATTTGCAATCTTTGTGAATCTTAAATTTAGATTTTGAGGAGAGTAAATGTACTGCCCTAATTTCTAATTTGTGTTTCAGTTGTCTTGTTGTCGAGCTAATCCCATAGATTTGCCACCAATTGTGCCTCCCTCCTCTGCCTCCTTTTGCTTAGTCACGCTACATCCAATTAAAACCATTACCAGAAGTGATGTCTTTGTGTAAACACCATCTATTCTTACCTTTTAGTTGCACAGTCCTTTAATCTGGCGTTTCCTCATGTTATACAGGTGTGGCGTATCCATTCGGGGAATTCGGCTCATCAAGTAACCATAGAAATTCTGTTTGATTTGTTAAAAAGGAAATATTGTCCCTCATATAAAACCCTCCACTCTTCAACTTGCATTTTTGCGCGGCTACGCCTTCCTTCCCCTCCTTGCGTTATTGTCTCGGATGCATCATTGTGGAATTGATGCACGTTGCCATTAAACATCTGTGCCGAACAAATGCGTAGTTTCCTGGCATTGTTTGCTCCCACTTACCCTAAAGCTAATTCTGGCACTAAGCTTTGTGGGTAATCGTGTGTGTCATGTAATAGCCTGGCTCCGTGTGCTGCAGGTGACGCTGTTAATGCAGATGAGCGGCGGGGAGTAATGTTTCTGCTTGTGCATATTTCCGTTGTCAATCCACCCTGGGCTCAGACGGCCCCGTGTGCGCGCTCTCTCAGGTTAATAGACATGAGGAGGGGTGCGATGTGCAGGTGCAGGGGGGGGGTCTGGGGAAGGAGGGGGGGGGGGGGTCGAAGCTTGCCATTACATGGGCAGTTAAATTGTCGCTGTGTTGCCTCGACCTGTTTGAAATGATAATGGGACTCTGCTGGAGACTGTGGTCCGCAGTGTGGGGTCCCGTGGCTCTGCATATAGGGAATCAACCCGGACATGTAAGCGTAAGACCGAAAGACCAGAGATGCAGATTTATGAGAAAAATTGAAAGTAGTGGATTTTGGATGGTAATTGGGAAAAAAAAAAACATATTGTGATCCAAGCTTTGTCCGTGATGCTTTGCTCCTTTGCGGTTCAGAGCAGCCAAGAAAACGATTTGCTTGTGTCAAGCTGTGTCTAACGGTTCTTTAGGTAATCAATTAATTGGCCAATTATTTTTACGATTAAGCAAAAGGGAGGTGTCATTTTTAAGAACTTTTTGCCACATGAAGCTTAAGTGACGCTGTTTGGGGATGTCTTGATAGAGTAAACTTAAAGGTTGAAAGCTAAGAACCTCTCAAATTCAGTCTGTGATTGAGAAAGCGAGAGAGCGGGAGATTGATCTGCTCTGATTAGATTATGGTCCAAGATTTATCTCCTATTTGGAACATTTTTGCAAAAAAAAAACAAAAACTTCTATAACCAATACCCTTAGACAAAAAAAACACAAAGTTTTTATGTAATTCTTACTCTGTCCGAGTCTGTAAATCCCAGAAACAATTAATCAATTACTACAATAGTTGACAACTATTTCAATCATTGATTAGTTGATGATTAAGTGATTAGTTATTTCAGCTAAAGCATGTCTTCGTAAAATAATGTGACTATTGCATTGGGCTGGGTACCATTAAACGATACCAGTATGTTATCTCAAAAAGTACTAATGGTATGAAAAAAGATACCGAAAACTACTGAAAAGAGAAAGAAAGTTACTAAAGTGACAGAAATGGTCTTTTATGGAAAAAATGGCGATTATTGTTCTGTTTTATGCTTCTAGATGACCAATATTGTAGTATAGGTATCGAGAAAAGTATAGTTCAGGTACCACTATCGTTAAAGTATTGCACGGTATCCAGCCTATTGGTTCGTCAAGTCATTTTTGGAGAAGAACTTTCCGCTACGTCTATATGCCTCCCCGCAATGTTGAGGTTGATGCTAGACCATAACATTTGAATATTGCTACATTCTTTATACCTCAGCATTATCACTCAACCACAAAAGATCACACGAGCCAGTCAACTTTCTGCGAGTCCAGGTCAAGATGGCGTGCCATTCCATTATGCAAATCTCCCCCATCACGCTGAACTATTTTGCGTTCAAGTCAATGCACGAGTTTATGTCTGCTGTCTGTCTGCCAGTAACCAAGCCCAAGCAAAATACCCACCCAGGGCATCCAAATGGAAAGGTTTTGCTGAGTCTGTCAATAAAGTTTGCGAATAAAAATGATTAATAGCTTTTTGAACTCAAACCTACAGCAAATCAATATTTTTTTTTTAAATCTTTTTTCGTTACTTCTAAATGCGGTCCTCTGATGTTCAGTATTTCCCCGACTTTTCTCATTTTGATGTTTGTTTGAGAATAAAAGCCCTTTCTGGTGTGTGTTTGACATGTCGCACAGTGTCGCATGGCGCTGGTTAATTGGCAGCAGCAGGGGAGGGGTTTGTTGTATTGGAAGTGCATGGCTAATGACCCTGTTGGCATAGTAGCATCGGCCTGCTCAATGGTCCGTGTGTGTGTGTGTGTGTGAGAGCGGGAGTGAACGCACACCCGACCCAGAATGCACCAGCCAAATACCTCGCCTTCAGTACCACACCTCCTGGCACGCGACTCAGTTTTGATTTTTGACAGGCCGAGCATGACCGTATACTGCGTGCCCTGGGGCTACCTGCACACAGAGTCCTGCCAATTTGTACACGTGTATATCAAAACGATGTTGGTTAGGATGACAGAGGTATCTCTAGGTCGGTCGTTGTGCTTTTGGAGACTTGTCATTCTGGCCACGAGTCAGATTACCAAGGTGAAAGGAATGGAGAGTGAGGGTAGGGCTGGGTGATATCATGATAAAAATCGAATCGGGATCTGGTCTCCATGACGATCTGCTTTTTTGGTGACATCGTCATATCGGGAGTCAGTGGTTTTTATGTTTATCACAGCTCTGAGCTCAAATGCTGACACTTTCTCCTCTCACTGCTGTCAGGATTAAACCAGAAAACCAGGAGAAAACTAGGTCTAAAATTGGACTGAATCTGGATTAAACTAGTACTAAACTAGCCTAAAGCAGAGACTGAAATCAAGGTCTAAACCAGGACCAAACTAAAAAGGACTAAACCAGGGACAGAATGAAACGATGAGTGCCCTGGACTAAACTAGGACTAAACCCAGGACTAAACCCAGGACTAAACCCAGGACTAAACCCAGGACTAAACCCAGGACTAAACCCAAGGACTCAATCAGAAATAAACCAAGAGAAAACTGGGTCAATCAGGTCATACCTGCACAATATCACAGACTGAACCAGGGTTAAACCAAAAGGGAAGCATCGTAGACAAAGATTCTTCAGTCTTCATCTGTACTCTGTAGTTAAAGTGTAGGACGTTGCGCTCTTTATCCAAAGAACTTTGTCCGCAAATGATGGATCTTCATCTAAATCCAAGAAGAAGCGGAAGCCTTTTAAAAGGCAATTTACACATTAATTGTGAGAAAATCGAAATCGTGATTTCAACTAAACAACATCATGATAAGATTTCTTGGCAATATAGCCCAGCCCTAAATGAGGGCATATAGCACAATAATAATCCCTCCGGGGGCTTTTCTTAGTGGGTTTTAATCAAACAGAGCAGTCAAAATTGTAAAATGAAACAAGCAAACGAATATGAGGGCATCCCCTGTCCTTTACACCTCCTACTCAACAGGGAAGGAAAAACTTGCAAAAACATTCAATGTGATAGCTCAATACTTTTAGCCATAATGGAGCGTCAGCACGAAGACTTGTAAAGCATTCTGGAGAAATTCTGACGAAGATGCCAGAAAGTCTTGCCTCTGCACTTGGCCTGGGCGTGTTACAATGACACAATCTGTCATAACATGCTGCTTTTGGCCTACCGCTTGAGGGGATGGAATACTATTAAAACAATAAGTCCATAGTTTTTTTTTTAAATCCATTACTACCCATGTGCACAAACTCATCTCCAATCTCTGTGCCAGCTATAGCGGTTGCCACATTTTGACAGATTTTACCACTGGAGGTCTTTGATCCCAGCCTCAGAGCAGATTGAGAAGGTCCAGATTAGCTGCGACTCGAGTCCTGGTAAATGTCAGAAGCTTGGTTCTTGCTGTATGTCTGCTCTCGTATAGTTAGGTTATGATATATATTTTTCCCTTTTAAGTTAGTTAGGGATGAACATGGGACGACTCTTCAGTGCTCTTTGCAACAGAATGTAAAGGGCTATTGTAAGGTCTTGGAATTAAATTGGCGAGAACTAGATATGCTTAGAAAGTGTCAGGGTATTATGTGAATAAGGTGTACTTGTCCACTGCATTTGACCCATCCCGGGGCACTGCGCCTATTTGCAGATACTCAAATAGAGTGGAAGCTTTGCCTCATGTGCACATGCGTGGGTTAATCAAGTCAAATAAATCCCACTACCAAACAAACCACTTAGTACAGGTAGCTAAACCAAGGCTTACAGGCATTGGTTTAAAGGTTTTAAGCCTTAAGTGACTTGTAGAATGACAGGTTGTGCCATGTTCAACTGCTAAATGGAGTTTATAGACTTGAACTTTGGTGAAAAAAACACTACAAACCTCCCTTTTTTTTCTGCATAATTTCCCGACAGACAAGAAAGATCCAGACAGACGTAAAAGATGGACCAAAATTCTAAGTTTCTTGAACATGTTTATTTTGTCAATGTTGAAACAGGGAACACATTGAGGCTCAGGGGCTGCTCTGTAGCGGTACACAGGGGAACGACAGACGTGGGACCAAGCTGAAATGCTCAGTCACCTTTTTATATCATTTAAAATCGTCAGGAATCTTTTCCGAACAGTGTTGATGTGAAATATAGTGGATAAATTTCCGCAAGTCAAATTGATCCTTGTGTCGTTGGTAGCTATCACTTATTAAATAACATATAGCTTACCTAGTAGTGTCTTTTTTTTCCTGGCTACCATGTAGGGCTGAACGATTTTGGAAAGTAATCTAATTGCTACTATTAGGGGTGGGGAATTTTGGCAGCCTCTTAACATGACTGCAGAAATAGTGCCCTTTGACCTGGGGGAGTCTCAGAGTCCTGCAATTATTTTTATTTTTTTCAGATGTGATTTTTTTGCATTCATGTGCATTTTAGAAAATAAATTATATTTTCAGCTGGTCCTTTAGCTGCCATCTGTGCTTTTTTATTTTATTTTTTAGGAGAGAGCAAAGGCAGTATGGCCATAAGACAGTGTCAGTGCCCTCTGCTGAACAGTGTGGAATTTCTTCCTTTTAAAACAATCTTGGCTGCCCCCTTGTGACTGGGCAGAGCATTTGAATAATTTCTTTAAAATTTCATAACTCCTGACAAGAATGGGCTAGAGACATCCTTTTTTTTTTCTTCTCCTTTTTTTTTTTTCTTCTTAAAAGTCGCCCTACTACCATGGCAGTAAAGTGCGCTACAAAGACATTTCATTATGGTCCGATGGTATGTGCTGTCGGTCCTAAATATCCCGGTGTATCACAGTCCATTGTCGTACACAGTCCTGGGTACAACGGGCAATCCACGATTACAAAAAAACGCTTTAAACCATCAACTTTCCAGCCGTTGAAATGGTCAAACCCATAGCTCTCTTCGTTGCCATCTTTCAATGGTGCTTGGTAGCCAAAATATTCACCTTACCCATAATGCACCGCGCTGCCCGAGATGTACAAATCGCTTATTGTGCATGTTTTGGGTTGATGGGGGAAACTGGAGCACCCAGAGGAAATGCGGTCAAACACAGTGAGAGCGTGCATTCTCCACACAGAAAGGCCCACACGTTCCAGGAATCAAATCCTTCAGGACCTGATTATGAGTCAGGAGCACCGCTCGGCCTCTTTGCTTTGAATCACATGCAGTTGCAACAGGAGCAAATGGATCCAGAACTAGCGAAGGCAATTGCGAGGGAGGGCACATGTAGCAGCAGGGTTTAGCATAATTTGAACAAGCTTCATAAATCTTATGACGAGTACAAAATCACATCTGGAACCTATCCAACACCTGCGCAGGTATAGGCCTCATGTTGTAATGTCGTGTTCAACAGCCTCGCGTTCATTTTCCACACAGATAAATTATAGATTTATGGATTTGTTGGAGCTGTTGGGAGCCATACTAAGAGTGTCCTGGCATGATGTCTGTGTCCACTCTGGGCAGTGCGTGGTCAATATTGGTGACATAGTAGCGCTGGCTCCAAGCTGGAACAGTGCAGTAGACCCAGCCCTAGTAAAATCAAAAGCTGGGATTGACATCTCAGATTAATGAAGATTACATGCAGCGATTACTGGCCACGGGACGAATGGTGATGGCTTCATGTCCAATCAGAAGGCAATAAATCACGAGGAGACGGTGAAGAGCTCCCCAGGGAGCAGGGAAAGGGCCAGGTGGCTCAGGTTTGGGTACCAAGGTGTAAGGTGTAATACAGTAAATTACGTTGTTCCAGACTATTCATTATACTTTGGGACTCTTGTACTTTAAACGTAAGGGAGACGCTGCCCCATTATTTCACCTGGAAACACAGAAAAATGATCTTTGCTACATGATTTCACTGATTTAAGGTTCCTCCATAAATTATAATTTCTAAATGGAGCCGTTTGAAAAAGTTCATATTGTCTTCTTAGTTTAAACTGTTTCTAATCCAAATCTGACGAAGGCGACAGGAAGTAGCCGAAACTAGTCAAGCAGTTACACAAGCCTCCTGTCTTACTACAGGGTTTCCGCGGGGCATTAAAAAGCATTAAAAGTCATTAAATGAATTGTGTCAAAAATAAGGCCTTAAATGTCATTCAAAAGCATTAAATATAATTCAAACTGGCATTAAATATTAAGTTCTTGGAAAATATTGAAATTGTTCAATTAATATTACAGTAGAAGTTTGTCAAAAA
>OMNZ01081307.1:0-12426 GCA_900303255.1 Lesueurigobius sanzi
AAGTTTACGTCATCAGCTCTACCACGCCTCATCATCCTCTCTAACGCTGTGGTGTCACTGTGGCTCCTCCCCCTCATCATCCTCTCTAACGCTGTGGTGTCACTGTGGCTCCTCCCCCTCATCATCCTCTCTAACGCTGTGGTGTCACTGTGGCTCCTCCCCTTCATCATCCTCTCTAACGCTGTGGTATCACTGTGGCTCCTCCCCCTCATCATCCTCTCTAACGCTGTGGTGTCACTGTGGCTCCTCCCCCTCATCATCCTCTCTAACGCTGTGGTATCACTGTGGCTCCTCCCCCTCATCATCCTCTCTAACGCTGTGGTGTCACTGTGGCTCCTCCCCCTCATCATCCTCTCTAACGCTGTGGTGTCACTGTGGCTCCTCCCCTCTTCCCCCGTAGCCAGTTGGAGTTGGATTAGCGAACACGCCTCTTTCAACAGCAGATTTCAAATTTTTGGTGCGGGTGGAGTAAGGCTCTGGCCACGCCCGTTTAGGCCTTCTTCAAAGAACAACTAACCCCCCCCCCTACCAGAGCCTAACCACATCTATTTTTTGAAAATTGCGCCGGAAGGAGGCGTCGTATGGTGGAGCAGGGAATGCCTGGGGGGCGGGGGGTGGGCGTGGTCTGGGCTGTGATTGACATTTCGACAGTGGCAGGGATACAGACCAGTGACAGTAAGAGAAATGAAGAGCCATAGTCGTAGCTCTTTTGCATAGATAGATCATTTAAGGTGGAGGATTTCTCTCCACCTCCTCCACCAGAGGATGGAGGAAAGGGAGGAAGGTGCTGTGGAGGAGGCCAGGGCCACTGGCTCCAGCAGCAGCTAAATGATACCCAATATGGATATGCTATACTTCTTTTAAAAGCTCTTCATGAGCCCGTTTCAGTCGCTGGGTTTGTTTTACAGATGTGTTAATTCTCTAAGCATAAAACGTTTAGAATCGCCATTAACAGCTGGTTAGCAATATTAGGTTGTTTTTGTTACTATTGAACCAATAAGGTGACAGACTCCAAATTCAAATGCCAAATAGTTTTAACCTCAAGAGGGCGCCACACAGACTGTTTTATAAGCACAAAAGTTAGATTTCAACAAATGTGCACTAATAATAGAGACATGTAGCAACACTATTAGACACCCATTTATACAGTTAACCAGCAGGGGGTTAGTTGCTCTTTATGTAATTTATCAATAATTTCTCCACAGGGGGGCGCCTTTTTCGTCTTCAGCTGGATCTCAACATCTCAGAGTTTACATGTTGGAATTGCAGTTTGGTTCCAAGGCATCTTTCCCCAGTTGGAGGTCAGAAGTTAAGTTACCAGCTGCCTGGAATGCATCATTATGTCCACATTGTACAAACTGTACATATCCAAAAGTTAATGAGTGCCTGTGTTGTACTTTTATATAATAGTATTTAAGATTGTTACTGGCCTGCCTTTGCAGTAGCCTCACTACAGCTAGAATAGATTTGGCAGTCTTAGCTTACTAATTAGGGGCGGGAACTTCGGTATCCCTGTACGATAACCTCACCTGTTGCCCATACTGTGATAATCCATCTATTGCACATAATAACAAAGGCCATATATCACTATTTTTAAAGAAACATGAGCGATTTTAAAAATATTTTTCAACAGTTTTACTTTATAAACTATGCGCTCCATATTTGTTTAGGATTTATATTTGTTTTCATTTGTATTGTTCATTTTTTTCTTAAATAGTGACAGATCACTTTTTTAAATTTACATTTAAATACACAACCATATACTGTACTTGACACAAGTTAATCCTATTTAAAATTATAAACACTATCATTAAAAGTTATTTGTGTTTGGTCCAAGTTCTTGAAATGATAGTGCTGCCCCCTACTGTCCTGACTGTATTATTGACCATTACTGGCCTCTATTTACGGTGAAAGCACTGCAGCCTCATTAATATTAATGATGCTGTTCATTATGTAAGATGTAATCAAAAGTGTCGCTATTAGGATAAAATATATCGGAAAATCGATATATAGTCACACCCCTATTAGCAAGTTAGCGCATTAGCATGTTGTAGCATGTTTTTGCAGCAGCTCAAAATTGCTCAATATGGATCTGCTATAGCTCTTCGACTCCACGCTAATGAGTACGAGTACAAGCACGTGGTATCAGCGGGAAACCAAATACTGGTTTCAGCATCAGCGCCTCTGAAGCTCCTTGTGTCTAATGGAGTTCTATCAACACTTTCTGAATTATCAGACTTTAGTTCATTTGTGCCACAGAGAAGACTCTAAACTTTGTGACAGTTTCTATATCACACGACTCCCAATCACACAGACGGTAACCATGAACATCTTTATAAAACCATTGATTTGAGCCATTTTCTAACAGAATAAAATAAATATTAATGCCAAATAACCTCGCGTTCATGATTTGTTCAAAGTGCATTGCGACAACTATCAGTGTC
The DNA here is from genome assembly GCA_900303255.1 of Lesueurigobius sanzi. NCBI lineage: Eukaryota > Metazoa > Chordata > Actinopteri > Gobiiformes > Gobiidae > Lesueurigobius > Lesueurigobius sanzi. Next base: position 2,445 of record OMNZ01081307.1, read on the forward strand.
TGTGCGGCACGGTGGGTGGCACAGTGGTTAGGTCCCAGGTCTGATACCCGGACGGTGAGGGTCTTTCTGTGTGGACTTTGCATGTTTTTCCCCTTTTCTGGATGGGTTCCTCTAGAGATGGGATTAATGGTTCTTTACTGGGAGTCGAATGTTTTGGCTTTGGGATCCCTTCATTTCAAAGAGCCATTCAAAAGACTAGCACTATTTAATAGACATTTTTTTAAACCTAGTCAGAAAATTCATATCGTCTGAGACCTGATCGCGAATAGGCACACCTTTTTTACCAAATCATTAAAACTTGTGATTCTTACGTTCTTTCTGGGTAAATCTATGTACAGTTGACTGAAGATCTGGCTCTTTTCATAACCGTTCTCAGGAATTAGAGAAATTAGTCCAATTTAAATGAACTAAGACTAGAAAGCTGCATTTTGACAGTTACAATAGACTTTTCAGCTGCCCTCCACCTCAATTTTATACGATAGACTCTATGGAATGCTGTGATGTCATGTGTACCCTATTCATTTTCCAATAAACTAAAGAGTTTCAAGTTTAATTTCAACTCAGACCTAAGTACATGTGAACAATGAACAGAAATCCCACCCACCGTCTCTCTCCATTTGATTTCTTTGGACTTTTCTTAAACTGAACCATGAGCAGGACTTTGAGAAGCGTCTGGCTCAGATTAAACTGTGTCTCTCTGAAGCTGAGCTGAAGAGTGCGGTTTGTTCCTAAGCCGTCAGTAAATGCTTTGTTTAAAAACCAAAGTCAGGCAAATGTTCAGCCCGCGGTCTTCTCCTCCAGACCTGGACCAGACTGTGGCTCAGACCCCGCCTCCTCTGCCCCCAGCTCCGCCCCCCTCGGCGTGAGCGTGGCGGGGAACATGAGGACCTTCGCCGTCATGAAGGACAGATCAGGAAACCTGGAGATGACCTTCAGAGCTTCGTCACTGAGGTTCTCCTCTCGCCTCGGACGCCTGCAGAAAACAACACGCATTACAGACGCACATGTGTATATACCGATACCAACCGATACCGATACCAACAGATACTATGGGATTTTAATTAAAGCAGGTTTGTAGATGACATATTTGTTGTTTGTATAAATAAACTGGTTTACAGAGAGTGAAAAAGTGACTGGTCCTTGTTGCATTAATGTAGACAATTCCAACATAAAGTGATCTGATCATTCATGAATGTATTTCACAAACTAAAATACAAACAGACACAACAGTATTTCACTACTTTAGGTGAGACTCAGTTACAGCCACGATTGGCAGCATACTGATGCTAGCCTTAGCATACTCATGCTAGCCTTAGCATACTCATGCTAGCCTTAGCATAGAGGGGAGCAACTAAAAGGTTAACTGAGGTTCAAACACGTAAACCAGACGCCGCGTCTATTGAGATGAATGTGGAAACTACGACTGAAATCTTCACATTTACGCTTGAAATTTTATATATTTGTCTGATATAAAAGAGAAGCAAATGAAGGGATTTTTTTGCTGTAGAAGATTCACAGAGAGGGTAGTTAATGTTTTAAAGTGGGCTATCGTTAGGAAGTTAGCAGGTTCAGACTTAAATAGGTCAAAAACGAAGCAATATTTTAACATAAGAAGCTGCAAAAAACTTTTGGAGCTTTGACGCGGCGCGGCAACCAATCAGAGAGGAAGAAGCAGGGACAAGGGAGAAACAGCTATCGTCACAATTCCCTCCTCATAACGTAACATTTACAGCGTGTACATCCTGTCTATGCTCTCACATGAAATCATACTGCCATTTTAGCCACTGCGAGTCAAAAACTGCCCTGATTTTAATGAAACATATCGCGGTGGCTCAGCCGCTGTCTACTTGCTGCGCAGACAATAAAAAAAGCCAAATCTGGCGTTTCAAGCCTTTTGAAAGCCCGAAATTTTGAATGTAAACCTGACGCGTATGAAGCCCACGCCTCGTTTGGTCAGGACATGGCTTAAACGTGCGCCCAGCAGCACCCTGTGGAGGAAACTCATTTCGGCTCATATCCGCGACCTTGTCCTTTCGGTCATGACCCAAATCTCATGACTATTGTTGATATATTAGTTATAAATTCAGCATTCATAACTAATTTATCATCTAGAAGGTCCCGGGTTCGATCCCGGGCCAATACGGGGCCTTTCTGTGTGGAGTTTGCATGTTCTCCTCGTGTCTGTGTAGGTTTCCTCCGGGTGCTCCGGTTTCCCCTACCACCAAAAACATGTACAATAGGCAAGGATTACTGATGTCTGGGTGAGTGAATGTGGTGATCGGAGGGTCCGTTGGCGCATGATGTGTGCAGCCACACCTCTGTCGGTCTGCCCCAAGGGGCAGCTGGTTACCACTGGAGTGAATATTAATCAACTCATGTAAAGCGCTTTGTGACTCTGTCTGTGAAAGGCGCTATATAAATAAAGCTCTTCTTCTTCTTCTTCATCCAGTCTCTAAAAGAGGTCATTGTTGAAGAATGGAAAAGGATGGATGTTGCAAAATGTTGCCAACTTGTTCATTTCATGCCTAGAAGACTTGATGCCGTCATTAAAAATCATGGAGGCCATACAAAGTACTATGTATACTAGTTTTTGTTGTGGGGTGTACTCATTTCTGAACTACTCTAAGTTGACTGAAGATTTTGTTCTCAAAGTTGTAGAATTAATTAACCTTACCTTTATGTACAAGTACCAGACGTTATATTAACTCAACATTTTAGGCAGTGATTTTGTGTTTTTTAAAGGGGGTGTACTCATTTACACTGTGCATGCAGTACCTCGCAGTAGAAGTGCTGGTTGTATGAACAGTAGACATGAGTTTTGCGAAGGCGTCGTTGACTTTGCTGGAGTCCATTTTGGCGGTGGTCAATTCGAAAAGCTCAGGGTCGACTCCTGAAACAAAAACATCAGCAACAAAAAATGTAATTTAACCAACTCTGGTTGTTCTGATACAAAGACTAAAACCATCATCTTGGGACCAGCTCAGTGTTTATGACCCCTGCAGGGTCCTGGCCCCCACTTTAGGAACCACTCGTTTTGACAGCAGCATAGAGCTGTGCAATTCATCAACTTCAAATTCAAATACAAGCTCTACTTTAGTCCAACTCAGCTTCTTTATTTAAAAAAAGGTACACTGCGCAACATTTAGGATTATACAGTTGCCATTACAAAACAGCTAGACACAGAAAAGGCTATTTTTGCAGGGAGTAATCAAAGTATGTATTTGGATGAGGACCTAACCTATTTAAATCTCATATTAGTCTGCCTTTAGTCCACATCTCCATCCATGTCAAAGTAAACAAACTACAGTCTGTTGGAATCTAAAATATAGGCACAACAACCACATATGAAGTTATAGTTGAGGTTATAGAGCCACGGAAGTAAGAAACATGCTCCTAATGTTGGACTAACCACTAAATGCTGCAGAATCTACGAATAGTTCTCTCTAAAATATCTACACAGATTTGTAGTTTTAAACATCGACTGCAGCAGTGTCACGATGCGAACTACTCGATATTTCGAACTACGCTAACCTTAACAACAGCGAGGCACAAACTAATCAACAGCAGCTGAATCAACACCTAAATAATCCTGAGCATGTCCTGTCACATTTACCTCATTCTAAACTTCAGTAGACGCTTAAGAGAAGAAAAGCAAGTTTGGTCTAGTGTGAATCTGGTGTTTTCAGGATATTTCAATCACAGATATGTTCAATGACGTAGCAGCGGCTTGTGATGGTTTGGTCTCTGTCTGAGTGCAGTTTGAGGACATTCACGCCAATAATTTGAGAGATTTTGACGACTACAGTGAAGTTGCTGGCACTCGCTCATCAGTTTCACCTTTCGTTTGCCCCTTCATGAGACACCCGGCTGGAGTCGCTAAGAAAAACTAGTCAGTTACACGTCAGTCCGACCGTGAAGCTGGAGACGACCCGCTCCAGGTAAAGTTACAGTCAGGTCTGAAGAGAGGAGCCGTTCACAGCAAAGATACACGTTCGTTTGGGCAGTTTTTAGGGATTTTTCAACAATAAAATAAATGCTTTTATTTTATTCCAATTACTGGGTGTAATGTTACGCACTGTACCTTTAAGAATCCCCATTAGTCTTTACCAAAGTAGAGACAATCCTTCCTGGAGTCTAGTCCCAGCTTATGGGTTTGGAGACTGTGGAAGACTTTTGTGTTAAATGGTGCTGCGCTGGAAAACTGAGATTTATACGAAACCCTTTTCTCATCTGGTTTCATGAAACAAAAGTAAATGCTACAATTTTAAATGGAAAGAAATCCATTCATGGAGGTGGGGGCATGTCTTTTTGCCATATCACCCAGCCATACAACAGCGTGCACCTTTCTAATTCTAGCTCTAACACAGTGAAGGAGGAAAAGATCTACTGCCCTCTAGTGGACAGATCTAGAAAGAGAACTCAGCAGAAACAGCATGTGGAGTGGACCATGTGTTAGTGCAGAGGTTAGTGAGACCTGGGATAGAGGCTGCTCCGCTCTCAGAGTCATCCACAGGACCAAAGAAATCCAGGTTCAACAGAGACGAGCCTCCGCTGGCTGTGCACGAGGAGAGCGCACGAGGAGAGCGCACGAGGAGAGCGCACGAGGAGAGCGCACGGACAGAAGGGCCGGACAGACAGAAGCATAGTCAGAACTACTGTTAGGCTAAACATGCAGAGGCCTCAGGACGCAACAGTCTGAAACATAAGGGGACTGTGGAACAAGGCTGAAAATAGGTTACAATATCTAGATTATTTAAGGAGATTATTTGACCTTGAATTGACAGTTTGTGATTTAACTTTGTTGCCATGGGTTCCGGGTGCATGGTGCACTTTCAGACCAGGATGGTAGGACAACTCCAGGCTACAGCTGCTAAAAGTGGACATATCATGCATTTCCATTTTAAAAACAGGCTTAAAATCTTTCTTGGATGTCTGTGCATTGATATTTTACATTTTATACATTCAAATAATGCCTCTGTGATGGTGACACGATACTCAAATATAGTATGTATCAGGACTGATGATGATTTGTCCTGGAGCGCCCCCTACAGGCAACAGGGGGAATCGCATTGTGAAAAACAAACAATTAGCGTTGATTTGAACATGTGGCTGTAGCGTGACGGAGCGGCTGGGTCCACGCTATGAGACAGAGCGGCTCAGAACTGATCAATTTTGGATTATTGGCTTTAAAAATGCGGAGGACAGTTTGGGGGTTTGAACAATGACGTAATTGTTACCAGGAAGTACAAAACCAAGCGCTGCAGAAGTCAACATGACAGGCCCAACGCAAACAGGATTCATTCAAAACTGCGTGAATGAAGTGAAATACTGCTCCAGGTTTGTTTATTTTTGACGAGGGAACAACATTACAACATGGTTAAAAGCTTTAAAAAGTGGATTTAGCAGGATATGTCTTAAGCTGGCCTTACACTGTGCGATTTTAGAGACTATTTTGAGACAAATTCTTGTTGCACGACAAATTTAAAGTCGTGCGATTTTCAGGCTGTGAGAAAGCAGCATAAAATACAGCTGCTGGAGTCAAAGGAGGAGGGAGAGAGGCAGCAGTCAGAGCGCTGCCGTAGCACTGCTGAGGCAGTGAGAAGCAGCGTATTCACAGTAAAATACAGCTGCTGGAGCCGGGGGAGGAGGGAGAGTGACACGGGTCATGTGACTTGTACAATGTGAGCAGCTGTGACCTGGAGTTGTCCTACCTTCCTGGAGTTGTCCTACAAAAATCTTATTCCATTGGCAGATTTCTTTTCACTTCAGTCAGAATTTCTCAAAATAAAGTCAAATATTCTGTAACCTACATTTTAACTTAAGATATTCTTTTTCAGTCTTATTTGCAGTTTTTATGTAAATCTGCAAAATGAATGTGGATTTGTAGGATTGATAAAAGGGGAGTTTGGGGAAGGACTGGTTCACACAATAACAGTCAAAGATGGCGGACTGTTGCGTCCTCAGAGGAAGAGCGCGCTTCAGCAGCGGCTTCAGTTCACGCTCAGCGCCACCTGGTGGTCAAACCTGAACTGCGCAGACGCTGCTGAAGCCACGTTCATCAGAAAAGACTCTTTCCACAGACAAACTAAACAAGCTCTCAGTCGTGCAGGAGTTTCAGAGACAAAGGTTATTACACGCTGATTACTACGGCTGGGGTCACACACTCATTTGTTTGGCTGATACGAGTTATAAAAAAAACTTTACTTTACCCTGGATTAATGGATTGATCCAGTGTTTCTCAAACCTTTTCAGACCAAGAAGAAATGATTTTGAGGACCACCTAACCCACCAACTCGCCCTAACACATGGCACATCCAAACATACTTGGGATAGAAGTTAAATGATATTATGATTATGGTTTGTCTTTAAATAAAATCAACCTCATCCCAAAAGCAGGGACTGACAATGTGATCAATAAAATGAAAAGGAGATCTGCTAATAATAATATTATCTTTGCTGAAGCGTAGTACATAAAACGGGGGCATTTTGAGTCTGTTAAATACGTTTTTAAAAATGTGAGCACAGTTCTTTTCATTTTACACTGGACTATAAACAGCAGCTGCTAATGCAACGTTGCAAAGTAATCTATGAACTTTACAGGAGGTAGATCAAAGCAGTACTTTGCCAATGTCCTCATAGCAGCAGTTTTTTTTAATCATTTCATTATTTTTGTCAGACGATGATTAAGAGAGGAGCTCCATGGTAACTCAGGGGCGCAAGAAATATCGCACTGAAAATGTTCCTCTTCTGTCAAATCAACAGGCAACCTAAACTAGTTTTTTAATAAGAAGTTACAACTTTACAAAGTCAGTTCGGAATGATACGCGATTTGAGTGTTCAGACCTCCACATTTAAGCACCACGTTACAGATCTGCATCTGTGATTGGCCCAATGTTTGCCAAATCGTGCAACGATAGGACGGTTCTTCTTTTGAACAGAAAGGAGGAGCGTATGGCTGGCCAGGCTAACGTGAGAGTGGTTTGTTTTGGAGGGGTAGCTCCCTCTGGTCTGGGTTTCTCAGTAGTTAAAGGAATAGTTCAGCGCTTTTACATGCTTACATATGTTCTAACCTGGGCTTAGATGAGGCGATGCGTGGCTGCCTCGTCTTTGTGCGTAGCCCCACCAGATGGCACTGTGGGGCTATGTTCATACTAAAAAAAACTACTTTATAAATAAAAGACTTTTTATTTGAATTCCCCCTCTGCATTTAACAATTCAATGTGCTGTAATATAGAGTTAGTTAGATCTTTGTAAATGTTTTCAAAGCTAATCGTTGCTAATAAACTGTCTTTGTTTTGCTAAACATTTCACTCAGCTTTAAGTTGTCATTCTAACAGAACACAGCACTGGCACCAAAACAGGCCAGCGCTGCATCAAATATGAAGTTATAATACTTTTAATGATTTGCAATACATACGATACGCATATCATACAGTAAGTAAGATATTGTGGTATAATGTCCCAATGACTTCAAAGACAAACCTCACGTATAAAGACATGTCTCAGAACAAATATGTTGGTGAAGAAAGTGCTCATAATAATTAGGTTTAATTTGTGAACAACAGTATTTTGCAGATATCAAAACTTTACTGCAGAAAACGCTGTTCACACAAAAACAAAAACATGCCAAATGAGCCACAGTCGTTTGTTTGTCACTGATTTAAAAGTGTTAGTGAAAATCAGAGTTCAAAGAGCGGGAGTTAGTCACAGCTAGAGTGTCCTACCGTCCAGAGGGTTGGTAAGGCCACTGCTGCTCCAGTCGAACTGCACAGGGGGCAGCGCCTCCTGGTGGACACAAACCACATGTCAACATACATCAACAAACACACAAACCTGCTCACATCCATAGAGCAGGAAGTCCGTTAGAAAATCAGAAATATCAGTGCCTCATATGCAGGATATGTGGGCGAGATGCTGCAGGTGAAGAGGGACGATATTTGAAATTTAGTGATATAAATTTGAAACTTTTGTTGTATACTATTATTTTATATATACATTGACTGTTTTTTTCAGCTACGAATTCTATATCAGTGTTTCCCAACCAGGGGTATGGGGACCGCTGAGGGTACACGAGAGGTTAGCAGGGGCTACTTGGAATAATTTCAGATAAAAAATAAGATGAACATTTTTTTATTTTTGATTATTATGGTCAAAGAAAAGACATTTTTAAACATTTAACTGTCAAGAGTGAGCTTTTGAGAGTATTTAGCAGCAGTTTAGCAGTAGTATCTTTTACCAGATTAATTGGAGTTTTTGTCATTCACTTTCAAGCTAATCAACACAACCATCGAAGCAGGGGGTAGTCAGAGTATAAATGAAAGGGCCAAGGGGTACGTGAGACCAAAAAGGTTGGGGACCACTGCTCTATATGATGATAGAGGCAGGTTTAAATGTATGGCTTCATTCTGGTGATATATTAGTTACAAAAACTTGACCAAAAACTGGACCAAAACCTGAATATTAAAAAAATGAGTTGCTGCTGTGGTGTCGGCCCATAAGAAACACTCGTACATAGATTGTGGATAGTTTGAAAGTAGCCAGTGACTCTATGAACCATGTAAACCTGCTCAGACCCGTGTAACCCTCTAACCTGGACAGGCTCGGTGGAACAGGGCGAGTTGTGTGCGATGGAAGCGATGGAAGCGATCATCTCTGCAGCAGAAACGGGCTTCACTGGCTCCAACATCCCCTGAAACAGAGCCACAGACCACAGGAGGTCACAACAGGCTTTCTAATTTGGGCAGTTAGGTTATCAATAGGGCTGGGTACCGTTAAACGATACCAGTCTGGTATCGAAAAAATTATGAAGGTTCTACCGGTATCGAAAAATAAATTGGTACCGAAAACTGGTACCGAAAAAATATTTATCGTTTGAAAGCAAATTTGTCTTCCTGGTGGATCTGAGACTGCACTAAAGAAAGGGCTCAGGTGTTTCAGCTCAAATAAATGATAAAAACACTAAAAGAAACAGTATTTTATAGAATAAATGATCATTATTTTTCTGTTTTATGGTTCTACAACAAAACTAAAATCAAGCACCAGGATAAATGACTCGATTTGAGAATATTAGTCTTGTTTAGAGCAGTTTTGACTAGATTAGGCACATTTACTACTGTCATCTACATTATTTGGTTTATTTCATGACAATTTTTACTGATTCTAAGGTAATCTCACTTGAATTAGGGAAAAAAAACTGTTTGGGTGTCCTGATCTGTGCTTTAAAAGAGGCTAGATTTGGTCAACTGCTGCCAGAAGGGGGAGCTCTTCCAACACCAGTTCAGCACTTGCTTTACCCATTACTTACTTGCAGTGTTGGGGAGAATACTTTGAAATTGTATTCAGTTACAGAATACTTGTCTTAAAATGTATTTTGTAACGTATTCAGTTACTTTGCCCAGTCAGTGTACTGTATTCTGAATACTTGGAATACTTTCACCTTGATTTGCTTTATATTTTTGTATAAACATGGTGAAACATTAAACATATGTAGCAACTGTTGTCTGTCTCTCGCCCTCTCCCTCACACTCTTCTTCCTCTCTCTCCCTCTTCCTCCCTCTCTCTCTCTCTCTCTCTCGCCGTCTCTCCTTCCTTCCTCTCTCTCGGTCTCTCTCCTTCCTTCCTCTCTCTCTTTTTCTCTCTCCTCCCTCTCCTTCCATTCTCTCAGTCTCTCTCCTTCTCTCTCTCTCCTTCCTCTGTCTGTCTCCTTCCTCCCTCCCTCCCTGTATTCCTTTGGTAATTGTAAAGTAACTGTATTCGAAATACCCTCAAATGCGAAAGTATTTGTACCTGAATACAGTTACTCCAAATGAGTATTCTGAATACGTATTTTAACCTCTTAAGACCTAGAGTCCCCGAAAATGGGGACTTTTTTTTCAGATACAGTTACTGACCTACATGTTTTACGCAGCAAAATATTCCAAAGTTGCAAATTAGTGACAGCTGATGTGGGATTATCCATTTCTGTTGTTATTTCCTACACCAC
>OMNZ01081369.1:11857-27654 GCA_900303255.1 Lesueurigobius sanzi
ACACTGGATCATTTTTGAGGCACAAATGAAACGCGACCAATGGAGAAGACGAGGACGCACTTTGGTCTGACGCACTTGTCATCATGAATTCTCCTGAATTCATTAGGATTCATGATTAAATAGTCATGAATTAACAGGCTTAGTTAAAGCACTGAATTCATTAATCATAATCGGTAATTAATCATGATCATGATGAATTCTTTGCACAGAATATGGAGACGATGGCAAGGCCCAACCTTTAAATAAACTTACAGCAAAAAATAATTCATGATTAGTTCATCATGAGTTCATGATGAATGTGCCCCTTAAACTAAAGCGTTGCATATTGTATAATGGAATAAGTTATAAAGTTATAAAAACACACCAGGCCTCGACATTAGGCTTTTCAGGGCTTCGGGCAAGTGACTTTTTTATTTTATTTGCTGATTTGGATTTTTCCATTTGAGAATATGCCACTGTGTTGAACCTGTTGCTGCTTTAATTTAAGGGGCACATTCATCATGAAGTCATGATGAACTAATCATGAATTATTTTTTTCAAATGTCAATCTTGATCATTATTTGATAGTGATTGGATTCACAATCCGGCCATATTGTTCTTATGGCTGAATGTCCTTTCTACTGGCCAACATCATGTTTTTAAATATTGTCACCTAAATGAGAAAACCTTAGTCTATGTGCTGATAAAGAAGACATTGAACTTTGTAACAGTTTTTGCTTCATGTGGATTGGCCCAGGAATTACAGAGATATTAGCAATAAAAAGGGTGGTGGCTGCCCTCCACCTCAATTTTAAACTAGGCTCTTTAGAATGTTGTGATGTCACGTGAACTATTGCAATACTTTATAAGTTGCAAAGTGTTTTCAAATCCATGCAGCTGTGTGTCTTAATATGGATAAAATGTAGCTAATATCTTTCAACATAATCATTTGTCACATGCATTTTCATGAGAATATAGATGTGCCTCATTCCAGCTGTTAATAGTAACCAATAAAGGGATTGCTTGTAGAGGGCCACTTGCCTTGCTCAGCAGCTCCAGCAGGGTGGGCCCGCCACCCTCGCTTATCACCAGCGTGTTCTTGATGACACGAAAGAGGTTGTTGAGGAAACCGAAGCTCACCTGCAGAAAAGAGCAGTGTCAGGTGTCTGTGCGAGCTGTGTGGCCTCCTCTCTCCCCTCACACGCTGCTCGTGCTCTGCACATCAGAGTATTACAGCTCAGCGATCACGTTTGAACAGGTTACATTTGAGTTTCAGGACCCTCTGCCTCTCACTGACCTTTACTCTGCCTTTGCTGTGGAAGCGTAATACAATACTTTGACAATCCCCCCCCATCTGTTTTGAACAACAGATGGTGTTACTAAATCCAAAACCTCCAGTTAGACATTTTATTTTAATCAAGCCTTAATCCATATTAGTGATGATGTCACCCTCCCAGATGTTACAGATTACTCTGCCTTTTTATGAAATAAACCGTCGGGCAGATCTCCTGACCGGTTTCCCCTCCAACACTAACAAATGAATTACATAATCGTTACAATAAGCTGTTTCATTGTTCCTCCATATGAATTATTTGGGAAATTGTAAATTCAAAGGCCATTTCCTCTAAATTCTTTTTTCTCATATTATGGTGACGACATCTTCACTTTAGTAGCTCCAACAGACTCCAAATGTTCCAGTCTTATACTTTAACCCTCAAAAACATTTTAGTTCAATCCATTATCTTGATTTTGTTGCTGAAAATATAATCAATTTTGGCCAATTTTTTAAATCCCTTACTTTTATATTAAAATATTAAATGAACGAAAAGTTGCAATACATTTTCATTTTTGTCATATTTGTCTCAGTAATATACACCAAAATTTCACATCACTAAATGTATTTTGTGTCCTATTCACCTGCAGTGTCTCGCCTTAAACATTTGTCCTGACTCCATCTCTCTGTGCAACATAGGCCTCTAGAGAGTTGTGACGCCTCATCTAAATAAACCACTTTATCGATTTGTCTGTGTAAGTTCTCAGTCGTACATGAGTTGTTCATCGTAGGCAAAGATTCTTCAGTCTTCATCTGTACTCTGTAGTTGAAGTGCAGGACATTTCGTTCTTCATCCAAAGAACTTTGTCAGTTCCGAGTAAACCTGACTGCTCGTGGGTCTTATGAAGAACCAGTAGGAGGAGTTTATCTGTAAGTCCCACCCCTCTTTGTTCTATTGGAGAGACGAAACAACTACTTTATAGAAGGCTTTATCAGCAAAAGAAAATAGATGGTTTGAGCACGGAGTGAAAGGAGCTATCTTTATAAAAAAAAAGAAAATCCATCCATGAACCAGAATGGGGGCCTTCGCTTTAATTTAGCCCCTGTCTATAACATCGTTCGGCCGAAACCATCCCTCTGTCATGCAAATGAGGCTGGGCCAGATGCCAGAGCAGGGCCATAGAACGGTGCGCATTGCCTTAGAACAAAGTTCAGGGTAAGACAATAGGAAGGTAATGAGCGGTGATGAGGTGTGAACAGGGTACAGTGTTTTTCTCCAACCTTTAGAACAAAGAGAGGTGGGACTAGGTAAACTCCTCCTACTAATTCTTCATAATGACCCACGAGCGGTCAAGTTTGCTCAGTGCTGACAAAGCTCTTTGGATGAAGAATGAAACATCCTACACTTCAACTACAGAGTACAGATGAAGACTGAAGAATCTTTGCCTACGACACTTAATCGATTATAAATGATAAAAATATTTGAATATTGTAATAAAAATTGCCCTACCACTAGGTCATTTGAATCTTCACAGAACACAGAAATACTTTAGTTATTGTAAATACATTACCCATGAATTAGCATTTCTTCAAACTAATCGTGAGACTCAACTGAACATTCATTACTGGAGTGTCTCATGAGATTTTAAGACGCAATCAAAATTCAAAATGTGTGCTTCATCCGGGTTTGACGATACATAAGTCTACATAAGTCCGTATGTGATTTAAATTCAAATAAAACTCACTGAGATTTAATAACTTAATCTTTGCAGCACTTCGGCGTCAACTAAACACAGCTTTCTCACCAGACAAAGCTCGTTGAGGTTGGCGAAGAGCCTCCAGACGTCCACGTCCAGGAGGCAGTTCCTCGCCCGCAGGTCCGTCAGTGTGGCCAAAAACACCTGAACGCAACAAAGAAGTCAGAGAAAAGACCCGCTCAGGCCGTCTGCAGCGCTCGCATTGGATTTCTCCTGCACCACGGGAAAGAAAGGAAACTCGGGAATTCATTGAAAGCAGCAGCAGCAGCAGCAGGTTTTGGGTTTCAACAAGTTTGGTCCATTTATTTGTCCTGGTGTAGCTTTTCAGGGCATTTGCTGTGGCCCAGTTTTATTGGGATATTTTGGGTCCTAAAGGCAAAGGCATGTTTGTTTGCTATACTTACATTTTACATTCAGAGCCCGTGTTGTTATACAGCAAAAAGACAAAAGCGAGCAAAACACTGCGCTCCCCTCAAGCAGATCCCAACACCAGATTTGATACCAGCAGCACATGGGCAGATCACTCTTTCTCTTTCTATATTTTGGTTTATACAGTAAACCTTTGGTATTGGCATGTTCAAGAAATCCAGAATCTCTATTTGCTTTGCTTTTGCAGATAGATACATACTCATATTTATTTGTTAATGATGAGCTCTCAACGGAATCTAGGCAATTCTACAATAAAATTACCATCATTTTAATATTATAGGCTATTCCTGGAGTTTCCTACTCAAGCACATAAGCAGCTGCCAACTGAACCAAATGCTGGTAGATTTTCATGTTGGCTAGTAACACAGTTATTTCCACTAGAAGCTAAAAAAAAGAAAGGTTCTGAGACTAAAAAAGTAGGTAGGCTTGAATTTCAGGTTTAGTCTATCCCAAATTTAGTACATTATAACTCTTATTATAACTTTTTTTTTTCAAATATTATCAAATGATATTCCAATCAATTTATTTATTTATTTTTTTACTTATAACACACTTTTCATACTAGAATATAACTCAAAGCGCCCTACAACTTAGAATTAATGCCCTTCACCCGCTCAAGCCCCCGACCCCGAAGAGCAAAGGTTTGCAACAACTTATGAACCATATTTTTAGATCCCTGTTCAAGTTTGTAGCAAGAAATGCAATATTACAAGGTTTCGCCCACCAAAAATTGAAAACAACTTAATTGTGGCTTATTAAATCCCTAATTGGCTAGTCACTTTTGAAAAAGACTATCCACAATGGCCAGGGAGCAAAAAAGTTCATGTCAAAACCTGCTGGCAGCCTTTGAACATGTCCAAAGAACGGATGGGGACCCCTTAATAATAATAATTTACTCTATTAAAACACTTTTAAAATAACAAATAGCAATGACTGTATCTTAAATAATGATTTAAAATGGTACATTTGAACAAACACATTTCCTTTCTTCCATTGTGTATGTTTTCTAGAGAAGCATTGGGCGTCTCCATCGAGGTGTGTTTTACCTCTTTTAGGACCATGAGCTGATCCAGGAAGTAAACACACTCGCTGGTGAAGAGCTCCCAGATGGCCTCCTGTCTCTTGTAGGCTTGAGGGTCCGGGTCGGGGTCGGAGTCGGTGCTCCCCTGGAAGGACTGGTCCCGCAAGAACTCCGCCACGCAGTAATCCTGGACGCCCGAAGGATTTTAATGGAACCAAAAACAAAGGAGGATACAGTACGTATTACTGAAGAATGCAGAGTGGATCTATTATAGTCCGATTGACTATAATAGCATCGTAAATCTGGCTCCCTTTTACTTCCCCGTCGTTCCCCTGTCGACTGTCGAGCTTTGATATGTAATTAGAGGTAAGATAGTGATCCAAATAAATACTGAAGTGAAAGTAAGAAAGTACTTAATAACCGTTTGAGGTTGTGATTGATTTACTAAGTGTTTGTTTGTGGCTAAAGTGGTGAGACAAACAGGTGTTGAGGAGATCACTGTCTCTCATAAAACACAAAGGCCACAGCGCGATGTTGTTTACATATTAGATTCATGCCACTAATAATAGCTTCTAATAAGGCATTAAACATACTATAAATGGTAGGCAAATTCAGATTCTTCAGTCTTCATGTGTACCCTATAGTTGAAATGTAGGACGGTTCGACCTTTATCCAAAGATCTTCCTCAGCAAATGAGTAGACTTGACATTTTAGCTGGATCAAGATGTTTTGGCCAACCTTTAGCACCAAGAGGTGGGATTTAGATGTTACTCCTCCTACTGGTTTCCTCTTAAGAGACCCGCGAGCGTGTCAAGTCTACTCATTTGCTGAGGAAGATCTTTGGTCCTACACTTCAACTACAGAGTACAGATGAAGACTGAAGAATCTTTGCCTACTCCTGTATGACTGAGAACCTACATGCACTATAAAATGACCTACGCTGGTGTCAAAATATGATTTATGTTTAAAAGGACAGACAAACCATAAAACAAGGTGAGAACACCAAAGAATGTCCCATAAAAATGAGAAAAAATAACTGGTAAGGCAGGACACTGCAGGGGAATAGGTGAAATTTGTAAATTGAGTGATATCAATTTTAAACTTTTGCTGTAAATTACTGACATAAATGTGAGAACAAAACGTATTGCAAGTTTTCTGTCAAAAAAGTCTGTATAAAAGTTAGGTATTTTATGCATAAAAATGGCCAAAATGGCCTATATTTTTGGCGACAAAATCTAAATAATGGATAAAGCTAGATTTAAATATATGGTTTTATTTTGTTGATATGTTAAGGGCCTATCTCACCGGCCTGGAGACTAGTTTGCAACCTCACAGAGACTCCGAGACGTCTCCGAGACGTCTCCGAGACGTCTCCGAGACGTCTCCGAGACGTCTCCGAGACGTCTCCGAGACGTCTCCGATACGTCTCCGATACGTCTCCGATACGTCTCCGCGAAATCTCCCGGTCTCCAGGGAGCAGCGGGAGACTAGTTGGGCTTGGAGAGGTCTTAATGGAGACTTCGTGGAGACTTATTTTGAACGGGAGGCGTGTCCCACAACTCCCTAGAAACCTCCTGGAGACTAGGAGACTCCGCAGAGATGTCTCGGAGACTCAAATCTACACCAGGTTTTGAACTAGTGTCAATGGGAGGCGAGATAGGCCCTTTAGTCTCTGAGTCTCTGAGAAGTCTCTGGGAAGTCTCTGGGAAGTCCCCGCCGGTGAGAAAGGCCCTTTATATACAACGATTTGTTCTGAGACATTTTTGGCAATTTTGTAATTATTAGTGATTGAAAATTCAATTCTGTAAAATTTCTAATTTTGCCTCTTTTTTTGGGGTTCAAAACTCAATAAATCAGGCTCGGAAATAAACATTGAAAAATCCCTCAGAATATTGTTAAGTCCAAGACTGGAAAATTCAATGTCTGTATGAGCTAAACTAAAGTGGAGAAGTTGTTGCAAGAGTGTAAGAAAAGTGCATTTTGAGAAAGTGGCCTTTGAAATTACAATTTTCTGTGTAAATCTATGGAGAAGTGCAACAGTTTAAGACTTATTCTGAAGTGTAGGTCATTTATCTATTTATTACTTTTGCCTGCAGTGTCTTCCCTTAAATAAAGTATCGGAAAATGTATCAAGGTTTAAATCAAGCCTCCATTCAATTTCATACGTCAACATTACAGATTTTTACCACAGTTCTTTTAAAAAGTTACTCCAGTCCACACACTCCGATGCCAAACCAACTTTTTCGGCAGCTCCAAACATGCATGTATTTGCACCATCGACGACACGCTCCTCAAGTCTGTTTTTATAAGTGTGAGCAAAACCTTGAATTTCTGGTTCCTGCTCAACACGTTCCAGGTTATTGTGACTCACTTCTCATCCAGCGCTTCTATTTGGATAAAGAATCTGCCCGTTAGCTCTCCAAACACGGCGTTTGTTTGGCTAGAATTATACGCTTTGAGGCCTGTGCTAACACCGGCGCGCCGCTTTGAAAAAAAGGGATTGACAGATTCTCACCTTGTACTTCTGGAAATCCGGGTCCCTCCAGTCCTGAATCTGTGCGGTGGACAAGTACTTCTCCACGTCAGCCGCAGTGCCGATCTGTAACTTCCCTTTAGTCTGCGCACACAAAGGGCATTGTTCATTTATAAATGCTTACTGTAAAGGTTGTTAGGTTTACTGACGAAAGGTAGACGTTTAGACATTTCTGTTTCAGTGGATTTAAGGCTTATGTTGATTAAATATTGACAAAAACATGTAAGATATTTGAGGTGAAATGCATCAATCACAGAATCAGACTGAAATACAATAATTGTCTTCAAAGCAGTCTTAGAGCTCTGTGGATAAGCTTTATTCAGCAACAACATTAAGTAAAAATATTGACGAAGAATGACAATGAAGGCAGTCAAAGGCTTAATTTATAGCAGGGGCGTCCAAACTTTTTTCATCGAGGGCCGCATATTGAATTGTATATGGCTTGGAGGGCCACAGATTGGGGGGCAGTGCAGTCAGATATTCAACTGGGTTCATTTAGGAGAGGTGTTAACCTTTCCCCACACCTATATTTAGTCTGGAACCTTAATGCAAGCTCTGTCTCACAATAAAAAGGTTAGTTTTCGAGGTTTTAATTGTATAGAATTGTTTAACTTGCAGAAAAAGTATCATCTCTGGCGATGTGTGCCAATTTAACAAGAAGCTTGTCGGCCACCAAAAAATGGCACTTTGGGCTCCCTTGATTTATAGCTATCGCACATTTACAGTTTTATTATATACTGTATCTACGCTCTTGTCCTCGGCGATGACTCATCACGCACCTATTAGCTAGCTATGTTTTTTGCAAAAGGAAAAGACCAACTGAAGAGCCAGAAGAGGAGCCAAAAGAAAGCTAATTTTAACAGGCAATCTCAAGCCTGGACTTGAGGACCTTTTGCTAGACATTTGTCCATTCATCCAGACCTGCTGGACACGGTTTGTAAGAAAATCTAAAAACAATGCTGAGAACTGGTCAGGAAATTTAAAATATGTATTAAAATATGAGGTTTGCCTGTTCAAAGTAGACTTTGTGCCTGAGAGTCACCTGCAGACAAACCCATATTTTAAGTAGGACTCCTGGTATTGTCTGATAAAATTAGCTTTCTTTTGGCTCCTCTTCTGGCTCATCAGTTGGCCTTTTTCCCTTTGTGAAAAGCTCTCGTTCTTTGTCTCAAAGCTTTGTTTGTCCCCGCTGGGTCTCCAAAGACTTTTGTTTTTTACTAATTTTCGGTAGTTTACATGCTTAATTTGAATGAAGTTTGTTATCTTAAGTTCAGGAGCAGGACCACACCTCCCACTCTCTTTTAATACTTTTTAAGACGCCATGGACAAAGTTGGACAGATAGAAATGTTGGTTAGCAAAATGACTACTAGTTCAATCCCTTGTAAGACAAATTAAGCAACAAAAAGTATGATTTTGGTGAGGGGAATTTATCGTTTTTCTTTGCACCAAGCAGTTTTAGATCTCCAGGTTTGTGTTCGAGGTAAAACCACAGTTACCTCATAAAGTGACTTTGTGCAAAAGGTCAACATTGTAGAAAACATCGAAGCGTGTTCAACCTTTTGAGCCTGACCGATTATGAAATATAAACGGCCAAAGGGGATAAGGGAAGCACATTAATCTGCTTTGGGAAGTTGGGTCAGAGAACAATGTCCAGCCTAAAAGCCCTGTTACTGTTAAACTAAATCGGTTCATAAACGAGAAGCAGCCATAACGCAACCACCAGTGACATCACACCCACCGTGCTGCGCCTCGAAAAGGGCCACTTGGACTTCTTCGCATCTGTAAGAAACAAGTCGTGAAGTTGGTTAGTTAATAATGCAAAAGGCCGGTTATGTAGCAATAATAAGTGGCCATGTTTATATAGCTTTTCAAGGAACCACGCACCCATTCACACTCTTAGAAGGCAGCTGTAAAAAACTATCCTGGTTACTATGGTAAACGTCAAAATGCAGATTTCTTGTCTTATTTTATCGCTGATTTCTCTGTAATTCCTGGGCCAATCCACATGAAACATAAACAGTCACAAAGTTCAATGTCTTCTCTATCAGCACATATGAACTATCATCTAATGATCTTCCCATAAAGTGGTCAAAAAGTGGTGACGTTATTCAAAAACTTGTGCGTGACGTTGGCCAGTAGAAAGGACTTTCCGCCATAAGAATAATATGGCAGGTTTGTGAATCCAATCTCTATCCAATACTGATCAAGTACATTTGTTTTTTCCTTTTGCCAATTTATTTCAAAAACAGTTTCTCTCCCATAAAGTTGTATTGGCACCTGCTCCGGCTGAATGAGAATGATGTAACGTGAATGCAACCTATGGAGGCAAGGTGAGTGGAGTGTCTTGGGATTCGAAATTCTTAACTTCCGGTTACAAGACGACAAGAGACTATAACATTTGTGCCACTGTCACCCCAAATACACTTCAGTTCTCATCTTATCTTATAGAAATGGCTAAAATTCATCAAACATTTTTCAATAAAAGGTGTCAAAAAAGGGCAGAGGCCAATATTTATGTACAGAAATGAAATATATAACAGTCCGCACATGTTAAACTTGACCTGACACCTAAAATATTAAGTAAAATGTTAGTTAATGAGTTAATTTAAATTTTATTAATATGAGCTGTCAGAAATAAAACCACAAAAACAAACAAAAAAACACTTCGTTATCATCATTGCAATATCCTGAGTAAGTACCAACTGCTCAGTTTTGACAATCTCATTCTATACAATAATCTAAGAACTATATTCAAAATCACTAATAATACAGCTCCACCGTCACTGAAGAACTTCGTCAGACTTTGTTCTGAGCAAAATTCGAGAGCCACTCGGTCTACTGTTATCCCAAAAAGATCCTCGTCCTTTGCTTAATGTGCCTTCTCATTTCACTCCATTAAACAGTGGAATGAGCTCCCAGACGGTCTGAAACTGTCTGTAGATCTTAATAGTTTTACTAAACTTGAAAAAGTACCTTTAAGATCAGGGGTCAGGAACCTTTTTAGCTAAAAGAGCCAAAACAGTCCCACATTTTGAAATTTATTTCCGTGAGAGCCATACAATTTAAAAAAAATCTGAATCAAATCTAAAATACTTTCACAGGAGTGCTTGTTACACGTTTACTCTTACATATAAAGTTATTTTTTAGCCTTTTCACGATATTTCTGAAGTTTGTAGACACTTTAGCTCTAATCAGCGGACACTTGCGGTCTGAACCTCACACACACACACTCATACACACTCACCTGCCCCCCCTCCTCTGCACTCGCCTGCCCCCCCTCCTCTGCACTCGCCTGTCCCCCCTCCTCTGCACTCACCTGTCCCCCCTCCTCTGCACTCACCTGTCCCCCCTCCTCTGCAGCCGTGGTCCGTGAATACGGGGAGATCGTTTTAAACAGCGCAGCTAAAGGAAATCATCGCCGTAGCATTTATTAAGGAAATGAAACAAAGCTGCCGCGAGTGAAGACAAAACTACGACGGGCACATGTTTAACTTAATACACGGTGTAGTGATGAGGCGGAGGGATATGGTGCACATGTGATGAGGCCGTGGGTCCAAGAGAAAGGGTTGCAGCAGGAGATGTCTGCGGAAAAAGGCAAGTCCTTCATGTACAAACTGAGAATAATGTATCACTGTGGCCATGTCTGTTCTACGCATTTCAGTGCAGTCACATGATGTGAATGAGATCAGGGGAATGTAGATTTACCCGTGAACAGGAGGAGCGCGCACTCCCTGTGCCAAAACAAAACGCAAACTATGACATGATAAGCGTTCATGTTATCACTGTCCTCGATCTACGCCACATGAGCCACACAGAGAAAGTGACACTGACACGCTGTGGAGTACGATCGCTTTTACACAGCACTTGGAGACGTGCGTGGCACACATTGGATCTGACAGACACTGTTGTGTTTTGGACAAACAGCTGATAACAGCTCCGCTTTAGAGTGAAATGTGACGAGGTCTGTGCGCCAATAACAAACATAAATGAGATGCCTGTTTATAGTACACTTTAGCAAAGGGTTACATTTCAGTGCGGGGATGAAACCCTTAACTGAGTTGTCCATCGTTGGCAGATATTATCTGAGAGCCAGATGCAGTCATCAAAAGAGCCACAGGTTCCCGACCCGTTTTAGATCATCATCAATTGATGAATTTATTGTAAATTGTAGGGAATGTTTAGTTTTTTTGTCTACACTTTTAGTGTATTATAGTGATTTTTATTGTAGATTAGATTTGTAGATTGTAATTGTAATGTTTTTGTGTACTCACCTGCCCAGGGACTGCAGATGGAAAATAGCTACTCAGCTAAATCTGGTGCAAATAATCTCTTCTTTAGTAAAGACTAATGGTTTTGTACAGTCCCTGTTGCAATAAACAATAAACTAGTTTTTTCCAAACTTTTTAGCCTGCGACTCCCAAACAACATTAAGAAAATTAGACTTAATTATAATGATTATATTCATCATTGTATAATATACAGTTGTGCTCAAAAGTGTACATCGCCTGGCACATTGTTAGGGTATGTAAACTTTGTAATCTTTGAGAATGTTGTCTCGTGTCCCGCGACTCCCACTTTGGGTAGCTCCCGGCCTAATTGAAGTATGAAAGAAGTAGTGTCTTGCCCAACAGCAGAATTCTTTGCCTGTAGCTGGGATTATGCAAGAGCTACGAGTATTTCTGAGGTCCCATCAATCAATTTACTTTTGTACAGCCCAGTACAAACAGGAGATGCCGCAAAGGACTTTTACATGCATCAAAACAAAAACATGTCCGAACAATGTAATACCCAAACAAACAAACAAACAAACAGGACCAGGTTATCCCCCGTCCTTAGACCCTCCATTTGCGGCAGGTGGAAGGTCTGGGTCTTGGGATTGTTTTTAGTAATAATAATTACTGTTAGTACCATTACGTTTGGGTTGCCAAGTTTCTCAAATTTTTAATTCACAGCACACTCCTTGTAATTTGTTTCTGTTGTAGCCACAGCCATGGCTGGGCGATATGATGGTAAAAATCAAATTGTGATCTGATCTTCATGACGATCTGCCTTTTTGTGATTCATTGGTTTTTATGTTTTTATGTTTATCGCAGCTCTGAGCTCAAATGCTGGTACTTTCTCCACTCACTGCTTCTACTGTCAGGATTAAACCTGGGGAAAACTAGGTCTAAACCAGGTCTAAAATCAGACAATATCACGGACTGAATCTAGATTAAACCAAGAAGTAAACCAGGAGAAAACTAGGTCTAAACCCAGACTAAACCAGGAGAAAACTAGGTCTAAACTAGGTCTAAAATCAGACAATATCACGGACTGAATCTGGATTAAACCAAGAAGTAAACCAGGAGAAAACTACGTCTAAACCAGAAATAAACCAAAAGAAAACTGGGTCTAAATCAGGTCTAAACCTGGACAGTATCACAGACTGAACCAGGGTAAACCATGAGGGAAGCATGTCAAAACTATGCAAAGGACTGAAACTTGGACTAAAACAGGTCTTAATCAAAGCCACAACAACACCAGGTCTAAACCCAAGAAGAAGCAGATGGCTTAATATACACATGAATTGTGAGAAAATCAAAATTATGATCTAAACGAAAGAAAATTGTGATGAGATTTTTCTGCCATATCCCCCAGCTCGAGCCGCAGCTGCCTTGGTGTAGAATGATGGAAGCGAGGCTGCCAATCTGCACCATTAGCCAGTCCACCCACCACTAATCACCCTCTGAAACACACGTTTACTCTTTCGCCCAGTGCCAGCTACAACAGTCTGCACCAGTCAGAGTTGGGGGGAACTGAGCCGATGAACTTTGGATCCAATGATGAAACCTCTGAACAAGTGAGCTACGTGGTTAGGTTGTGATGGTTAAATCCTCAGGTAAAACAAACAAACCATGAAGTCACCTGAAAGTGTTGAACCGTTCAGTAAATCCGCCGCCCCGTTCGATACGAAAAGGTCGCCAGGTGACACGTCCAAACCCGGTAAACTGACCACCACGGAGCTCCGCCTCCTCTCCTGAAGCCTGAAACAAAGAACATTTACGTTGATTCAGTTTAAGGCCAGACACTGCAGGTGAATGGGGGAAACATTTTTAAGTCTGTGAGATAAATTTGGAACATCATCTAAACGTTTTCTCTGTGTGTTCCCCTCATAAACACGTTGAGGGATGATCTGGATTAGACTTTTTCTGCATTATTAATGTTGTAATGAACCTGGAATTTAATGAGGGTTGTGATGTATAACAGCAGTTTTGGATATATTTTTCTGACAATATGAACCTAAATACTACGGCTGAAACAACTAATCCATTAATCGTCAATAGTTTTTAATAGTTTAATAGAATTTTAATAGATTAATAGTCAACTATTTTAGTAATTGATTAATCGTTTCTGGAATATACAGAATCAGACAGAGCATGAATTACATCAAAATTGTGTGTTTTTTGTGAAAAAAACTATGTTATGTCTAAAGGCATTGGTTATAGAATTTTTGTTCCAAATATGTCAGACCATAATCTAATCAGAGCAGAAAGAGGACTCTCTCACTTTCACAATCTCAGTCTGAATTTTAGAGGTTCTTAGCTTTCAAATGAGGAATGACGTGTGAAACTTGTACAAAGAACATCACCTTTAAGTTTATTCTATCAAGAGACGTCCTCAAACGGCGTCACTTTAGCTTCATGTGGCAAAAAGTTTATAAAAATTGCACTTCCATTGCACCTTTTGCCGCCAACCGATTAATTGATTACCTAAATAATCGTTAGTTACAGCCCTAATGAATACATAATATTAAAATTGAAGTAGGTTTTTTGTCAAAATTCTGCAGCCCTAGGGATCATTTTGAAGGACAGGGTTGTAAAAAATCTGTCATGAGGTTTTTTTTAATCCGTCATTAATTAATCCCTCATTATATACCTAGTATTGTGTATGTAAGAAAACACAGAGATAATATGCAAATCTAAATATAATTTGTGAGCAGAATCATGGAACATGAATTTGGAAACTATATTGTGTAAAGCTCTCAATGACAAAAAAACAAGGCATTTTGTGTAAAAATTGCCAAATATATAGTTTTATTTTGTTGATTTTTTTCAGAGGGGATTTTGGATATTTTGTTGTCTTTTTCAATCAGTGGAGGAAGGTCTAAGGATGGGGGATACTCTAAGCTTGTTACTCTAGTGATTGACTTATTTTACCACATTACATCTGGTTGTGACATTCATTTGTGTGTGACTTATTTTGATCATTCTTACAAAAATAAATTGGATTGATTGATTGATTGAATAAGCTAGTTCGGCTTCTTTTTTGGTGTCTATTGGGCGATAAAAAAAAAAAAAAGATTGATTAGTAAATAAATCTGTCAAAAGCACATTTTGTGGGATTCAAAATTCAATAAACCAGGCTAGAAAATCCCTCTGAACAAACCTTCAAAAATATTATTGAATACAGAAGCGTGTAGGAGCTAGTAATGTGCAGATGTTGTTGCCACAATGTGAGAAAAATGGTCATTGAAGTTACAATTTATCACATCGTTCAATTGAGAAACTATAAATCATTCCAATAGTTACACCCTGTATTGCGAAGATTAGATCATTCATTTGTTTCCAGGTGAAAGTCGACTTGACTGCCTTGCCCGCAGTGTCTCCCCTTAATTACTTTCTGATAGCCGAGGTCATGCCACGCTGTATAAACATCTTTAGCCACTTGTCTTTCACTCGCGCATAAACTTGAAGAGCCAGCATTATTCTAAACAAGCGTCTGGAGACGAGCTGCGAGCCACAGGAAATGATAAGAATTCCTCCTTGTCATTTGACATGGCTGGAATACCAGTGACAAGACCATTTGCAGCACGCTCCGGATTGACAATAGGCTGCGTTCACGATGTTCTACTTCATAATTTCAGGGCAGGGGGCTAAATTCATGGCTCATTCACGGTTTTTGAAAGAAATACCCAAACAGAAAGGCCACTAATGCTGAACCTTGACATTTTTGTGTAAGTAAAGAGAGTCCACAAACTGGGCTTGTTAATCTTGTGGCTTAAAGTTTAGCTTGTTGCGCCTCTGTGATTGAATAATGTCTCAATAATACAGTGCATCAAACATATTTCACTTTAGTCCATTTTTGCAGATATTAAGCCAATTCTTGCTTCACTCAGATACGCCCAATAATTATTCAAAGGTAGGCAGTGCTGGGGAGTAACTAAATACATGTATTTAAAATACATATTCAGAATACTAATTAATACTAACTGTATTCAGGTACAAATACTCTCTCGTTTAAGGGTATTTCAAATACAGTTACTTTTCAACTACCAAAGGAATACAGAGAGGAAGAGAAGGAGAAAGACAGAGAGGAAGAAGAGAGGGAGAAGAAGAAGAGAGGGAGAGGAAGAAGAGAGAGAGAGAGAGAGAGAGAGAGAGAGGAAGAAGAGAGGGAGAGGAAGGAGAGAGGGAGTGGAAGGAAAGAGAGGAAGGAGAGAGACAGAGAGAGAGGAAGAAGAGAGAGAGGAAGGAGAGAGAGATGAAGAAGAGAGGGAGAGGAAGGAGAGAGACAGAGAGGAAGGAGAGAGAGAGAGGAAGGAAAGAGAGGAAGGAGAGAGGGAGAGGAAGGAGAGAGAGAGAGAGGGGAAGGGAAGAGGGAGAGGAAGGAGAGAGATAAAGAAGAGAGAGAGAAAAAAAAGAGAGAAAAGAGAGAGAGAGAGAGAGAGAGAGAGAGAGAGAGAGAGAGAGAGAGAGAGAGAGAGAGAGAGAAGAGAGAAAGAAGAGACAGACAACATATTTTGAATCTTTCTCCATATTTATACA
>OMNZ01081373.1:7970-23419 GCA_900303255.1 Lesueurigobius sanzi
TTTTTTGAAAACTGCGCCAGAAGGAGGCGTTGCCTGGCGGAGCAGGGAGGTGAGGGTACTGCTGCCGGTAACTTTATAAGATAGTGTTGAGGTTATGCTTGCTTCAGGAGCAGCTAAATGCTACTCAATATGGACATGCTATACATATGTCTTTTAAAAGCTCTTCATGAACCAGTTTCAGTCGCTGAATTCGTTTTACAGATGTGTTAAGTCTCCAAGCATAAAACATTTAGAATCGCCAATAGCATCTGGGTAGCGACATTAGCCTGCTGTTGTTGTAGTGTTAGCGGCAGGGCCAAGGCAGGGTCCACAGCGGCAGGGTCCACAGCGGCAGGGTCCACAGCGGCAGGGCTACTGACGTCACATCAGTCTTGGGACATCATATCAACTATTGTACCGATAAGGTGACACTCCAAAATTCAAATGCCATATAGTTTTAACCACAAGAGGGCACCACACAGACGGTTTTAAGCACAAAAGTTAGATTTCAACAAATGTGCACTAAAATGTAAAAAGTAACAATGGGGATATGTAGGCAACACTATTAGACACCCATTTATACAGTTAATCAGCAAAAAAATGTGGAAAAGGAAAACAAAATTAATTTAAAAAAAACTTAATTATCATAATAAATAAATAACTTGCAGAGTGAAGATATAGTACTTTCAGTTGTCATATTCACAGCTAAACAATGTTAATTTTATTTATTTACTCTCTTGCATACCTAGAGATTCATTGTACATGAAAGATGTTTATACAGTTTATTGAGAGATGTTAAGAGACGTTTATTCGATTATTATTATTATTATTACTACCCCGTTTGCGAGCTTGTTTTCTTCTTTGATGGCACCTTTTTTTTTTTTTGCACCCCCTTTTTTTTTTTACGTTACATCTGTGTCTTTGGTCCTGCAAATATGTGCACTGCGGCCCTAATATGCCAGTTGGTAGTATGCACACTTCTCATGTGCTGACTCTGCTGAGAGTTTTGAATTAGAAAGGAGAGAACTCCATTTTGTGAAAGTAGATATTAATTGCTAATATAAAGTTGTATATTCCCTGTCAGCCAAACATAAGCATTTTTTGCTGCATGATTTTCCTTTATGACCACTAATCAAAAAGTTAGAGGGGGCTGTAGCCTATCCACGTCCTTCTTTCTATATTGTTTGCTCTATGTTTTCAAATGAATTTCCTTCTCTCCCTTCCTGTCTCAAAACATGACATTGTGATGAGTGATATTTTAAAAGGTGAAATAGAGAGAACCATATTTGAAGCCTGGCTTGTATTCAGCTCCATCACAAGCAGATGGCCCTGGGTTTTGCAGACCCACTCATCACTGTTTTATTTGTTTGTGCTGAGCATTTGCTGAACCTGGAAACAGACAAACAAAACTACTCTTTATGAACTGGAGACTCGCTGCTTTTGTGGGAGCTGCAAATGGAGCTGTGCCATTGCTGCTAATGTGTCCAGTAAAGGCTTAATCATATCCACTCAGCCTGAGATTTAGCTGAAAAATATCTGATTGTGTCTGTATGCGGCAATCCACAGTTCATTAATGGAGGTTTCATAAAAGTAATGGCTCTATTCATCTCCCACTTCTTGATGTAAATGAATTAATGCGGTCTAAGACATCCTTTAGAGCACTGTCTTGGTAAGTGGCACTATGTCTAGCAGACAGCTCTTGTTTTGACATTATGAATTCAAAAATTGACGTTAGTAATTTTGTCCGATGTGACGGACAGGCAGATGGTGTGGGATGAGTGTGCCGCACTTTTGTTGGAGTGGTGTTGGCAAGCTGCAGTGTGGCTCAGTGGTACAGCTGCAACACATGACCACCAACCAAATCTCCATTTCCATAATGGGGACGGAACGGATGCTCAATACCGATTTCACTTCCACAATGCAACAAAATCCCCTTTTCAAATGAACAGTGTATATGTTGTTGATGTAGTAGTCCTATTCACCTTATTCATATATAGGTGAAACAATGTAACATTTACAACAAACCACTGTGTAAATATATCCATCAGCTTTGGTCCTTTAGAGTTCCTCACAGACAATTAGCCAATTAAAGTCACAACAAAAAGCAAGTGATAATATCGCTAAAAATTATTTTAGGTGACTCTTTTTCATGTCGTTCTTCCTCTGAAACTAAATCTGAGTCACAATAACGTAGGTCCTTTACGTTTTTTATTCATTCCCATTTTGTTTCTTCACTCTCTAACATTGACAACAATGGTGGCAAAACAGAACAAACATGTCTTTGCAGGTATGAGGTATCTTTGTTTTTATCAGGCTTGGACATGTTTTGCGGGTCGGATCGAAGGGCCACCTCTGGTTAATAAGTTGTACAAAATATAATAAATAAAATTAATTAATTGGATCATTCTCAAAGTATGCATGGTATATCTAATTTTGTTCAATATAATTATGCCTATTTTCTGACAGCATTTTCAGTTGAAACAAGCTGCACTATTCAGTATTTATAAATGTTCAAATATGTAAAATATACACTACCGCTCAAAGGTTTGGGGTCACTTTTTGATGTATGGAGTTATGTTTTGAACAAATCGCACCTTTTGCTTTGATTACTGCTTTTCACACTTTTAGCATTTTCTCAATGATGAAGCTCATTGAGAAAATGCCAAAAGTAGTGTCACCAGAAATGGTTTTCAGCCAAAACAAATCTGGAATATAAAAAATATTTTGAGTTATTTCACCCCTTTTAATTTTATTTCCTATAATAATTCCATATGTGTTCATTCGTAGTTTAATGCCTTCAATGAGAATCATACAATGTAAATAGTCTTGAGGAAAAAATAAAAAGTGACCCCAAATCCCTTCTGAAAAATCTTTGCATCTACAGCATCATTTTCAAATTATCTATACATTTACTCACTTGCAAGTAGGTTTTGTACAGCACCACAGTTGCATCCTGGCACTGACCTTGTTTAACTGTGCTGTCCTTCTGAGGAGTCGCACACATGTCCTGTGAGTGGGTGTGTTTCAGACATGTTGCCAGCGAGAGCTCTGGCACTCTCCCGCCAATAATTGCACATAATTGCCTCCATTTGTAGGGAAGGCAAAGATGAACATTAGTGAGATCTGTGACACGTCGCTCCAAGACTCTTGAGGGCAGCTGATGGAGCCCAGCACCGTGTGGTGGTTACTGTAGTGACTTCTGCAGCTGGATTAGTTCAGGTTTAGCTACCCCTGAATAAATTAAACATTTAATTTTAATTAATTTCTGTATTTCTAATAATAGCCGGATTAAAATATTCTTATTAGAAGGAACTCTGACATATACCTTGATGAAGTCTAGTGTGAGTGAGTGCAAGAACGCGAAAACAGTTCTCACACAATCCAGTGTGTTGTGTTTTTCAGGAAGCTTTTGGGCTGTTATTTCAGGCTATATCCTTATTTTATATGATATATATTATTATATATATTGATAACCTCACAGTTTAGATACAGTGAGGCCAATAAGTATTTAATCCCCCTGTGATTTTGCAAGTTCTCCCACTTAGAAGCTGCTTGGCAATTGCCCCGTAGCCCTTTCCAGCTTTGTGAAGGTCTACAATTTTGTCTCTGGTGCCTTTTGACAGCTCTTTGGTCTTGCCCATGTTGGTAGTTAGACATTTGACTGATTGTGGGGTGCACAGGTGTCTTTATAAAAGTTAAACAGGTGCTACTAAATTAGTATCATGAGCAGAGTGTAGTTGGACTATTTAAAAGCAGAATAACAGGTCTTTGAGGGTCAGAAATCTGGCTGCTAAGCAAGGGATCAAATACTTTTTTGACTCTGTAATATACAAAAATATTATTAATAAATCATACAATGATTTCGGGATTTTTCTTTTTTAGATTCTGTCTCTCACAGGGGAATTGCACCAACAATGAAAATGTTAGACCCCTCCATGATTTCTAAGTGGGAGAACTTGCAAAATCACAGGGGAATCAAATACTTATTGGCCTCACTACTGTGATCATATGTATATTGCACATGATTATTGATCATACAAGTTATTTGCGTGAGTTGAAGTGCTGGGCTGCTCTCGACTGTTGTGGCAGCATTTGAGCCCTAACGATCCTCTGATGACTGAAAGCAATGGAGCAGTGTGAAAAAAATATGGATCTTATGAAAAATATTGTTGTGATGGAATATGTAGCAATATATCACAAAATCAATATGGTGAAAGAAAGTGCTTAACTATGGCCCTCTGCCTCAGATGGAAAAAGCTGGACCAAACAAACGAACAAACTTGGCTGTTGAGCTTAAATTCTGGATCCATTTTAATAGCCAAATTTACAATCTCTGGTTTTCATGTCTAAATCTTGCAACGCTACAGAACTGAAACTGGAGCTGGGACCAAACAAAGAAAATTCAAAGCCATCCAGGATTGTATGTGCCTAAGACACATTGGTAGAGAGTTCACAGAGAACCCATCCTTCTTTTTCAAAGGTACATAAATCTGGCAGTCATTCACATAACAGTGAAAGGAGAAACCATGTCTCCTAAGTATGGATGTGGCAACAAATGCAATGGAAACAATGGATACATTTAGAGCAGGGGTGTCCAACTCATTTTGGGTTGTGGGCCGAAATTCAACTGCGATAGCGGCTTGGGGGTTATTGACAACACTTAAAAAATAAAATGAATTAAGAATAATAATGAGCACTGTCATGATTCATCTCATTTGAGCGACATTTTAAAATTGGACAAAGCCCAACAGGACTGTAGCCTGATAAATAATAATAATAATAATAATGGCTAACACTTGTATTACAAGCCTGTTACCAGGGCTGTAGCCAGGAGTTTAGAAATAATGAGGTAAAACTATATTTATGTGGGGGGTCTGGGAGTACTCCCTCAGGAAATTTTGAATTACTCCGATGTAATTTAGTGCAGTTCTTTTCTATTGTAATCAATCAGTCACTACAAGCAAAACACTAAAAGCAAAACTTTTACTTTTATAATGGTACAGTAATAATAATAATGCATTGGTTTTATATAGTGCTTTTCTGGACACTTAACATGGCATTATTCATTCACTCCGTACTGTTGTGTAGTACTGTTGATAAGCTACTATGGTAGCCACAGCTGCCCTGGGGTAGACAGACGGGCTGCCAATTAGGGCTGAATGATTTTGCCCAAAATCAAAATTGTGATTTTTCTTTTACAACCAATATTGCGATTTCGATTTTATTGCGATTTTTTTTTCCCCTGCATTTACCACAAAAAATACCAAAAAACTTTTTAGGAATTATCCATCAATATAAAACTAGACAACTTTATATTGTTCAGAAATTCCAATTTTATTCAGTGAATTGCCCATCCTGTAGGGCTGAACGATTTTATATAATTTAGAGCTGGGGAACATGGGAACATTTTTTTTAAGCATTTAAAGTGATTGCAGAAATATAAAGCACTTTTGACCTGGGGGGATTCAAAGTCCTGCAGTTTTATTGTTTTTAATTCAGATGTGATTTTTTTGCATTCATATGCATTTTAGAAAATAAATTATACAGTATTTCCAGCTGGTCCTTTAGCTCCATCTGAGCTTTTATAATTAATTTTTTAGGAGAGAGCAAAGGCAGTATGGCCATGGGACAGTGTCAGTGCCCTCTGCTGGACAGTGTGGAATTTCTTCCTTTTAAAACAATCATGGCTGCCCCTAGTGGCTGGACAGAGCATTTTAATAATTTCTTTAAAATTTCATAACTCCTGAGCAGTGGGCTCCCCATCTCCAGATGTGGAGCCAGGCTCATGGTCAGAATCACCTGGCTGGAGGATTTAACCTAATGTCAGGAGTCATGTAGGTGAGAAAGGTTGTCTGGACAAGATTTTGAGCTGAAACTCTGATCCAAGAGGCTTTTGAAGTTACCTTTAGTAGAAGTACTCTTGAAAATTATTAAAAGCATCAAATGTACCAGCTCCAGCCAAAAGGGGGTCAGTAATTATTATTTTTATCAGGTCAAGCCCTTTTTTGAACTGTAAATTGCTTTTGTGGCCTAGTTTTTTGCTTTCAGATGCTGTGTCTGAGTCACGACCTTCTGTTTATCTGCCTGTTAAGTACCATCCATAATCAATTGCACATTGGCCTCATTAAGTTTTCAAAGACCTTCATTCTGTTTGAGCCTCACTGAAGTCAAACTAAAGAACAAAACTCCAGAGCAAAGTCTTTATAGATGAAGAGACGTCTTAACTAAATGGTCTATTCTTCTCCTTCCCTCTCGGCAGCTCGCTCCCCCGCAATCCAACCACAGACAAAAGGCGTTCTCTGTGAGGGGCAAATGTAAAACGACATAGGAAAGTGCTTCATATTCTCTGTGGACTCCTTCATAATTGAGATCCTGAAACGTTATAAGATTTTGTTTGTCTTGGGTCCTACTTTAGATGAGCTGTTTTGAAGCCACCTGCTCACTGCGAGGGGCTTGAGGGATTTCGGAATAATATCTAATTAAGATTATTCTGAGAAGTATTGTGATTAGATTTGACAATGCCATCAATAATTCAGTGTAGAGGCTAGATATATTGTTTGTGCAGAAGGGATTTTTTTGATAATTGGCAGTTTTTGTGATGAACTAATTGGACAGTAAACAACAAACAACGCACTTTGCCTTTTCTAGCAGCTATTTTATTAATTGTTGCAGTACATCAGCTTCACTCTTTACCTTTTTGGATTGTAGCTTCAACCTGTGATGTGATTTTAGAAGCAACATAACACAGGTGAGGACTCCGTAGCTGTATTGCAAATCGGTAGCAGCTTACTCTCCTGTAGTGGCAGAAGCGTGATTTTGTACCATTGATCTGTACTAAAAAAAAAAAAAAACATTCAAACAAAACACTGCAGTATTAAAATCGCTACATATAATTGTTTAGAAGGTTATGGTGTGCGTTATTTGTTTTCTCTTTAACTGTCGCCAGCTTTTTTCATGTTTGGGGGTCAGATTGTATGAAATATTCAATATTCCAATTTTGCATATCGTCCAAAAAAACGATTTGGATATTGTCATCTAAACCAGGGGTTTTCAACAGGTGGTCCGTGACAGTACTGCTGGTGGTCCGTGACTTGCTATCCAGTTTAACAACTAAAAATAAACTAGGGCTGCTGCATATTGAATATTCATGAATATAAAGTTGTTATATCTCATTTAATTTAATCTCCATTCTACTTATGTTATTTTAAACATTTGAGAACACAAAGCATTGTAAAATAAAGTATATAGCCCTCTTTTATACAAAAAAATAGGCCTATATTGCACACACGCACACACAGTGGGCCGCAGACTACTGCTTAGTCTGAATGGTGGTCCCTGGGGCAGAACCAGTTGAAAACCCCTGATCTAAACCAGTGGTTCTCAAACTTTTTTTCAGGAAACCAACTTTTTTTCATTGGTGATCTCTCGCGACCCACCTCCTTGCTCCCCTTTGAGCAAGGCCCACTACAAATAATTATGATGTAATATAATTAAATAAGCCCTATTTGGATTCAGTGTCGATGTTTTTGGATCATTTAGTGCGTCCTTAGCTTCATATCTGTATCAAAAGCATTAGCCTATTACAATGTGGACAGTTCTCCACTTCAGAAAGAAGCAGCTCACAGACGCAGCGGAGCATGGTTGTGGTTACCGCCCACTTTTAGCGTGAGTTTGGGGGAATTATCTCCAGAAAATATGCTACTTAAATGCAAAGAGCAAAGCGACTAGACTCTGACGGGCCGACAGCAGCAGTTTGGACTGGAGCATCAGCCATCAGCGCTAAAGTCAAGCTAAAATTAGCATTTGATCTGTTGCACAAAAAAAACAGAACACAGAAGGGTTTCATACGGTCACTGACCAACGGGCCCAGACGCTGCTTGTAATATGCAATTCCATGGGGATCCATCAAAAATCTCACGCCCAAAGGTGGGTCACTGCTTAAGAACCAATGATCTAAACGATCTATAGCCCACCTCTAGCATTTGCAAACTCTTAACCTGTAGAATTCAATCATTTAATTAGTTGTACACTCCACAATACTACTTTTGATTGGCCTCTGTAGAAGATCTGTGTTTGCATTTTTAGCTTAAGAAATACTGCTACAGAATCACTTATAACATATTTAAAATGCTAAAAACCAGATCACATCATGTTGGAAGTTTTCTGTATCAATGTAACAACGGCCAGTCACTTTTTCACTCGCTGAAATCCAGTTTCTTTACATAAACAACAAATATGTCCTCTACAAACCTACTTTTGGGGAAATCTCAAGGTGTCTGTTGGTATCGGTATATACTCAAACCCCAAGCATCGGTATCGGAAGCAAAAAAGCTGGATCGGTCCATCTCTAGTTTATTAGTTCTTTCTGGACTGAAGAGCACCTACAGTTGTGAGGTTTGGCTAGACCTGAGTTAGCAGAACCACAAACTAAGAGGGGATTTCAGCGTGATTGGAAACGGAGAAAGAATTGAAGAGCTCTCTATCCCTACTATCACACTGGCCAAAGTATTTGCATCGCTGGACTACACTCAAAAGATTGTGTACACAGGTTTTGTTTTTGTTACTACTACAATGATCTGGAAAGTGCCCGTTTTGACTGTCTTTCAATGCCTCCATCGCAGAAAGAGACTGATCCACCAGACTGCCAACCCTCTGCTGCAGCCTCATTGTGAACATATAACTTTGTTTTTTCTCTCTATATCATTTTAACCACCGTTTTGTTTTTTGCACCTGGAAGAGCGAGAGAGTAGCACTTTTCTGATTTTCTTTTGTGATAGAATAAATTTCATGAAGTGAACTAGTGCTGACACAATTCCCCTCCTGCTCGGACCTCTTTTGCAGTCGTTTTGTGAAAGGGTGAACCGTGGAGAGGCTTCGGGGCGTTTTCTGTGTCCACTGTGAAGCTGATGCCAATAACCGAACAATGCACAATGGAGCCAGTCTGCCAATCCAACACCAACGCTCACCAACTGGACCAGCCATTTCTTGAGCAAACAAATCCAGAATTTCTACTGTGGAAATGATTAAATTCTTGGTTGTGGGATTTCGAATTCCAATTTTGCTTTTGATAAATCTCTCCGTGTATATCCCTCCAAGTATTTAATCATTTCCGTAGTTGAAGTGCTTGTGAGTGGAGCTCTTTCATGAAATGGTACAATTAGCAAATCAGAAAAATTGGTCACTGATTCTAAATTAATCTATAATAGTAACTAAATTCATTGTAACATTGCACTGATCGGCTATGGAGTTTCTTGAGATCTTTCTGTTGGTAAGGGGTCCCTGGTGCCAGAAAGTTTGAGACTCCCTTGTTTAGGTTATATGAAACTACAAAAAAATCCAATCTACTCTTTCTGTGTTGGTTCTCAGTCGTACAGGTGTTCGTAGGCAAAGATTCTTCAATCTTCATCTGTACTCTGTAGTTGAAGTGTAGGACGTTTTGGTGTTAGTCCAAAGATCGTCATCAGCTTAATAAGAGACCCACGGACGTGTTCAAGTCTTTAAGTGTAAACCAGAAGGAAGAGTTAATCTCCAAGTCCCTCTTCTCTTGGAACTGTTCCAAGACTGAAGAATCTTTGCCTACGATCCAATCTACTGTGTTATTATGTACAAAAAATACTCAAATGATAATGGCCCTGCTCTGAACATTTCAAATCTCATCGCAATTGTCGCCTGATGAAGCACAATTTGGTACTTTTCCTGTCTTAGTCTTGAGTCATACAAAATTTATGTAGACAATATTCGTACACTGTACTATGGATCTCTAAAATGGAAGAAATACTTAAAAGTATTTGATTAATATTACTAAATGCTGTGTAGATTAATTACAGCTTAAAAAGAAGACACAATGTAGCTCTTGGAATTTTAAAAAGAAGTATTTACAAAACAGAGTGGGCATTTTATTAAACGGATATGAGGAGATTAATTGAGGGCTGAGGTTATATGCACAATTATTGCACAACTGTTGATCAGAAAGAAAGAACATAACTAGAAATGTGGCTCATGGAAGTGAAAAACAGATACATTTTTTAAACACTTTATATTGAGGTCCGAACATGCAAACTTCCTGCTAACTTCGTTTGCACCTAGTTTTTGTTGTCACTATAATTGGCTAATTGTCTGTGAGGAACTTTCACTAGCAAGGACCACGCCACAACCTAATACGTTAGAGGAATTTATTGGATGACAGAATTCTGTAGACATGATAGTGGGCAGATGAGACATGTGGATGGGGGCTCGGTCTCCGAAAGAGCTGGTCTGCCCGGCAGCTTCAGGACCCCCCCTCTGAGCAGGAATCGGTGCTGAAAGACAAGACGTGAGAAATGGGAAGGGAGGGTGGGGTCGACAGATTGAACGAACAGAATGAAGGGCTTGGCTGGTTATAAAAGGGGGGTGATTAGAGGTGTGGCAGGTCTGAGGGAGTGGCTTGAGGAGAGAAGGTTGAGACCTGGTCCGCTCCTGAACCTCAGTTAATGGATATTAACTCCATTTAAAGGACTAAAGCTGATGGATATTTTTACACTGCAGTTTGTTGTACTGCAGACAACCTCAACCTCAGTTAATGGATATTAACTCCATTTAAAGGACTAAAGCTGATGGATATTTTTACACTGCAGTTTGTTGTAAATGTTACATGTTTCACCAAAAACAGAAATCAAAGCCAAAATCAGCTCAAGTCAGACTGGCAGTTTGACCATAAATACAAGATGGTGGCCCCCGCATTTCATTGTTTACAAACAATGAAATGGTCTATTGCACATAAAATAAGAGTAAATATCGTTTGCACTTAATAAAAATTGGAAATACATTTATTTTTACTTGAAAGAAATTTACTTGGCAATTCACAATTCATTTAAATAAGGTTATTCTTAAATGCAGAATTTTTCACTTATTAAGATGCCATTTTTTGCAGTGCACTTTGATTAATTTGACTGAATAGACAGTTACTAGTTACTAAGGACACCTAAAACAACATTATTAAAGGGTATTTTATCATAGATCTGGTTGAATTTTTTCTTTGTCTTTCTTCATGTAAAAACAGTATATGCGTTTGGCCCATTGCTCGCTAATACTTCCATCTTGGCCCTTCATGTAAAATACTGTGAGCACCCCTGATCTATACAAAATAGAAATGATCTGGAAAATTTCTTAACCTACAAAGCCGCTGTTCTATCACCGACAGAAGCCACAATCGGAGCTTTACAATGACTGTCCTTGAGATGTGTCTTTTGTGCCGCGCCGCATGTTACGAGCTGATGTGCGTCACCCTGAGCGTATTGTTGTGTTCTATTGCATTGTTTCTCTGTGAGCTTTGCGTCAATGTCTTTGTTGCAGATGAGATCAGCCTGGAGGGAATGGTGGTGCACCGCGCAGAGTGCAGACCAGTCGTCAATGACAACTACATGAAGCTGAAGAAGTAAGTCAACTTAGTCACTGTATTACACACTGGAGACGCCGGACATGACAGCATTGACAGGAGGAGAACAAGAAGAAGATGTATTTGTATAGTCACTGCAGTAGTCTATACAGGCGTAATATGATATCTCGCAGAGAGCAGCAATTGGAATGAGCTGTAACGGACAAATGGATTTGGAGGATGACAAAAATCTCTCTTCAATCAATCAGCATGAGGCCCGTCTTCTGTATTCCTGCTCCTTCATGACCCGGGCTTGACTTCAAGGCTAGGAATCCTGTTTCCTCGTGCCTCGACCTTATACTGCATAACACCACTGTCCTCCCACTACTTCTCCTGGAGATGTTGTGCGTGCTTACAAACAAGAGGCGTCCCACTACTCCCCTCAGAGGCGTCCCACTACTCCCCTCAGAGGCGTCCCACTACTCCCTCAGAGGCGTCCCACTACTCCCCTCTGGATACCGTCCAGATAACTCCTGCAGTAGTTCTTCCCAGGCCTCGAAGTAGAGGCATCGCCCGGATACGGAAGTCCGGGGGACTATACAATGAAAGAACACTCCTCGCCTCACCTTTGCACCATGTTTAGATCGAGACCTTATTGTTAAGAGTGGCTAACTACAATTATCAATCAATTTGACAGTGGAGCTAGAGGATATACTTACATCATCCAGTGTGATGATCTGCTCAGAGAGTGTCCCTGTCTTTGGAGGCCTAGTATAATTGCTTCTATTTTATCAGGTTTAACCTCTTAAGCCCATAGCTTTTTTTTTTTTTTTTCGAATTTGGTACACATTATACTCTGGAAGGCTTTAACAGCTTGTAAAATGTCTAAAAGGTTCATATTGCTCTCATATGATATGAATGTCTATGGGGAGACTGTAGATGTAAACATTTTCAAGAAAATCATAGTGGGCCTGAGTAATTGAGGATGAAAGACAGAAAATATGAATTCCGCCTAAAAAAACACACATTACAGCAGGTCAGCAGCTTGTTTACATTGTAAAGAAGCAAATAAACATCAAAAATAGTAACTACAGCTAATTATTGACCTTTTACCAACTGTTTATCAATAAATAATTGAAAAGTTATTGAGCTTTTGATTTAAAATAGTCCCAGAATCCCATTATAATAAATAGGGCACAATTTGGTACTTTTTGGCCAAAAAATATATATAATATTTCAATGAAATAGAAAATTTTGGATCCTATTTATATATTTGGTCATAAAATACAGTTTTTCCAAGAAAAAAAAATACACATTTTTTGCACACATTTTAAAAATAGATTAAAATAAACAAGGATTGTCTCTAAAAGTGACAAGTCCCCAAAAATGGGGACATTAGGGCTTAAGAGGTTAAGTAGGAGATGGTTCACTGTCATCCAGTTCTTAATGTCTTTTACAGCTTAAAATTGAGATCTCCATGGATAAAAACACCAAGGTTTTTTGCCTGGTCCTTCGAGGCAGTAAGTAATATAGATTGTAATTTGTTTTATCTGTGTTTAACCTCAAGAAGTTATTATTTATTCACCTCATAATGCCCTTTCCACTGTGCATATTTGAATGGGCCACAGATCAAGTGTATCATTGGCATAATTATGATATTGAATAATGTGTTTCTTGATAAGATGAAGTAGAAGTAGGTTTATAGAACCCAGCGAGGTCGGCGGCTTCTCTCGCACCAAGGAGATTCTGGTTGTTGTTTTTCTTCCCGTTGCAATCTACTTTAACACAGAATGACATTTGTAGTATATGATGTAATGATGTGTAAGTTGAGCTAAAATCAACTTGGCCATTCTTACGGAAGCTGCATAGCTAAAGATCAAATATGTATTGAATATGAATAATGAATAATTGCAGCATGGTAGCGTAGTGGTTGGCGCTTGCGCTTCAGAGCTACGAGGCCCCAGGTTTGATCCCGGGCCAGGACGGGGCCATTCTGTGTGGAGTTTGCATGTTTCTCCCTGTGTCTGGATGGGTTTCCTCCGGGTGCTCCGGTTTCCCCCGTCAACCCAAAACATGCATGTTAGGTTAAGTCCTCCGGCCAGGTGACTCTGACAATAAGCCTGGCTCAAGATCTGGAGATAGCTCCCCGGGCGCCATAAACACAGCTGCCCACTGCTCCTGACAGATTACCCTAGCTGCGTTGAAAGATGGGTCAAATGCAGAGACGATTTTCTCTATCTATCAATAAAGAACTATCCTATCCCATTCTCACACTGTCAGGAAAAGATACAGGTGGTAACTTAAGCCTGCAGTCTGAACGTGACCTTCATAGCTTCATATTTATCAATAGACCTGGCAATATGAACATTTGTTTTTTACATTATGTAAAAATACGACGTGAGAATTCAAATCAACATAAAATAATAAAAAAACAGAGGATATTTTCTGCACAGGCCAAATGGAAATGAATATGCATGTAAAATCTACACCCACACCACTCCCATGCAGCATTTGTGCAATATACACGGTAGTCTTGTATGGATATTTAACAAGTTTATAGTCTTGAAGTGGGCGGGCAAACTTGGATCAGCAGTGGGTAAAATAACATTTCTCTGAATTCTATTATGTCGTACACTAATGTCCAATTCTTAATTTTTTTGTAGTTGCTGCTGTGGAAAGTTCATTTTACTTTGTTTCGTAAAAGGCACATTAAAAATCAGACCGTGAGCTTGCTTCTATTAAGTTGAGCTGAAAGGTAAAAAAATTGTTAGTTGAGAGGTGCGCAGAAACATTTCGAGTGGTGTACTTTTAACTGTTAACGCATTACCGTGTATGTATTAGTCATGGCAGAAAGTTCTGGCACCACAATATTGTGACATAACAAACCACTCATGCGGCTCATGAAAGCGCCAGGGCTAAATTAGTTTCCCAAAAAAGCTCTCTCGAATTTTCATCGCGCACAATTCCCGGTTTAAGTGCGATGAATAATTGTCAAAAGTTCAAAGTTTGGCAGTGGCGGCCGCGTGCTGTTTGTCTGTGTACAGTAAACATTGGGAGCCTCTTACCTGCTCTCACCACAGTCCTGTTTTTATTACAATTAGTCGGAGCCGTAGGACAGTAGCTATAGCAACTACGTGACTGTGGCAGATGCAGCTCCTCAGTGTCTCCCAAGGCAAAGGAGAACAGTTTAGTCCAGAGCCACGAGAAGACAGGCCATGTGCAGTTTGTGTGAAACGAATGAAAACGTTTGTCGAGCAAGAGACGAATGTGGGCTTCACTCATCAGGCGATGGGCAGAGGGTTATAGGACTAAAGCAGGGCTAAAGCAGGAGTAAAGCAGGGGTAAAGCAGGGCTAAAGCAGGACAAAAGCAGGACTAAAGCAGGACTAAAGCAGGACTAAAGCAGGACTAAAGCAGGGCTAAAGTAGGATTAAAGCAGGGCTAAAGCAGAGGACTAAAGCAGAGGACTAAAGCAGAGGACTAAAGCAGAGGACTAAAGCAGAGGACTAAAGCAGAGGACTAAAGCAGAGGACTAAAGCAGGGCTAAAGCAGGGGTAAAGCAGGGCTAAAGTGGAGGGCTAAAGCAGAGGACTAAAGCAGAGGACTAAAGCAGGGGTAAAGCAGAGGACTAAAGCAGAACTAAAGCAGGGCTAAAGTAGGAATAAAGCAGGACTAAAGAAGGGCTAAAGCAGGACTAAACCAGGAGCAGACCAGTACCAAACCAAGACTAAACCAAGACTAAACCAAGACTAAACCAGGACTAAACCAGAAGCAGACCAGGACCAAACCAGGACTAACCCAGAAGCAGACCAGGACTAAACCAGATGCAGACCAGGACCAAACCACGACTAAACCAGAAGCAGACCAGAACCAAACCTGGACTAAATCAGAAGCAGACTAGGACTAAACCAGACTAAACCAAGACCAAACCAGAACTAACCAGGATTAAACCAGAACCAAACCAGGAGGAAGGACAAAAACCAGGCCAAAATCACGACTTTGCCGTAACTAAAATGATACTAAATAAGGAACAAAACAGAACTGGAACGGGATTAAACTAAATAAAGGACATTACCAAAACTAATACAGAATCAGGAATAAACCAGGACTAAACTAAG
>OMNZ01081376.1:0-10831 GCA_900303255.1 Lesueurigobius sanzi
TCGTTGGATGACTGCGTCTGCGTGTTCACACCGCCGTCTGCGTCGGCTTCGTGGGCATCGGATTTGCATTCAAAATGAGTGGTGACGCGTGTCAAGTGGCGCTGACACGGGGGCCACACCGCCTGCGAGCGAAGCACTGCGTTGCTCGCGTTAGTGAACAAAGTGGGGTGACAAAGAGTGGCCATACCAGCAGCAGCAGCGTTCTGCCGCGCAAAAGAGGATTCTCAAGAAATCCTATTTCTTGAGGATTTCTTGAGAATCCCCTTTCTTCTAAACGCGTGGCACCACTAGCGCGCTGTGCCTGGTGCGTGGTGCGCGCAGACAGTGTGACGTCACTTGGCGCGCGTCAGGAGCTTCGCGTTTGGAGTGCGTCAAATAACGCAATTCCCTTCTCATAACATAATATTTCCAATGTTTACATACTGTCTATGGTCTCACATGAATCATACGGCCATTTTAGCGTAATATTAGTCAAAAACAGCCCTGATTTTGAAGAAATAAATGACTGTGGCCGCGTTTTCTCCCACATGCTCCTCTCTGCTGCCGTGCTGCAGAGGGAGAGGAAAAGGAGATAAGTGAGGAGAAACTCCAGTCCATGGGAAACAGAAGAGGTGGTATATAATTGGGAGATATCGGGGGAGAGAGATGGGGGACGGCCCCTCCACTCCGTCTCTTGTTTTTAATGTGCCATTTTGGCGTACATATGCCACCAAAAAAAAGCCTATTTTTCGTGACATAGCTACGCATTTCTGTGTTGT
Source organism: Lesueurigobius sanzi (assembly GCA_900303255.1). Lineage (NCBI taxonomy): Eukaryota > Metazoa > Chordata > Actinopteri > Gobiiformes > Gobiidae > Lesueurigobius > Lesueurigobius sanzi. The sequence goes on from OMNZ01081376.1 coordinate 759, forward strand.
AGAATCGTGCACTGTATACGCAGGGCACCACTATGAGAGCCATGAGGAAGCAACCTATCCTCACTGACGTCACAGGCTTCGTCTCTGGTGACACCAACGTGACACGTGAAATAAACAAGCGTAAGAAAACGGGCATCAAGGGCGTTTTGAGGCGTTTGGTCTAAATGCTCATCCTGTCAAGGCTATAGTCTGTCCCGCACTGAACCGCAGTGTTATTTTTAGCCGGCCATTCCCGCCCGCAGCTAAATTTAAACCGCCCAATACCGCGAGATTTGCGTTGGGTCCCGCGGTACCCAGTGGGACCCAGTCCCAATGCAGACCTCTACATCACAGTGTAAAACCATGCATAAAACAAAAGTGTGTTGAGAGAGAAACAGTTTTTGAAAAAAAATTCCTAAAAGAAAATTGACAAATGTTGTACTTGATCATTACTCACTATCAAAGTGATTGGATTCACAAACCTGTATTATTATTCTTATGGCTGAAAGTCCTTTCTACAGGCCAACATCACGCACATGTTTTTGAATATTGTCACCACAAGAAAATAAACAGACTTTTAGTTCACATGTGCTGACAGAGAAGACATTGAACTTGTGACAGTTTTTAATTTGATGTGGATCGGCTAAAAATACCATAGTTACCAGCAAATCATTTTCAGCTGCCCTCCACCTCAATTTGAATCTATAGGCTCTTCAGAATGTTGTGATGTGGCGTAAACACAACCTATTTGCAGAAAAATATATTTCTTACATTTTTATGTAAATAGTTTTCTACGTAAAATAATGCAATACTATCTTTCTTCCTCACATTATTCTACTTTATTTTGTGTTTCTGTGCCTTTAACTTGACTGTGTCCAAACCTAACAGGCCTTACTGTAGCCACAACAGATAATTACCCTCTGCTTCTCTACGGATCCACTATTAAGCTATCAGGCCCCCCACGGCTCCAGCTCCTTTTTCGGGGACCTTGGATGTGCGTTGGCGGGGTGTGTGGTGTACCCCTCCAAACTGCGACAGCGAGAGAGGCACAGTGAGGCAGCGGGCCAGAACAATAGCGGAGGTGGCAGAAGGAGGCTTTGTGTGGCGGCGAGCATTGGCAGGCGAGAACAGGGCTTTTGTCAGACAAAAAGGGGGATAGCTTGGGTGCCCCGCGCAGGTTATGAATTTACAATAGACAGAGGCATTCCGAAAATGATTCTTCTACAAATCAATTGGCACAAAGTAGAGTTTGATTATATCAGGCGTTCTTTTCAACAATATAACTGGAATTACAGAGGTATTGTGGCTTGGCGATTCATGCGAGAGGTGATTTAGTCATTCACAAAACTTGCAAACTCGCTCAAATTGCAGTAGTTTGGGTGTTAAGTGTAATTGAACTCTACTTTTGTAAGGATAAAATCAGGTCTCAATAACAGAACAGCTTACACTGCAAAAAGTCATCTGAGAATAGGTCAAAAGTATATTTGCCCTTGATTTGAGCAGATGAGTAAAAGTATTTTGGCTTTTTAAATAAGAAAATAATCAACTTTAAATGCAAAAAGCATTATTCCATTGGCAGAATTTTTACTTGACAAATCAGAATTACTCCAAATATCCCCAAAAATACTATATAATAGTAGTATTGTAGTGTGTAAGTGAGTGTTGGTGGTGGTCGGAGGGGCCGATGGCGCAGACTGGGAGCCTCGCTTCCGTCAGTCCACCCCTGGGCAGCTGTGGTGACAATAGTAGCTTACCACCACTGAGTATGGAGAGAAGGAATAACGCCATGTAAAGCGTCTTCGTGTGCCCAATGCATTAATTCCAGTAATTTTCAACTTATCAAGATATCAGATTTTGCAGTATAGAATAACCACTATTGTCTTTCACAACGGAAAGAAAGGTAATTATTTTTATGTTTAAATGAGTAAATAATAAACCATGCATTTATATATGAAACATGTACAAGTGTCTTCAATGGGCAGAAAAATATATAAGCCAAGAAAACCTTAACAAGTTTTTGTAATTGGTTTGTGGTCATATGCAGCAGCTCCATTTGTGGTTATTTCTAACGGTATATAAACTCAGTGGAATTAAGTTAATGGGGCTTTTAAATGACTTGTGTTGAATAGGCTATAGCTGCACTCAATCTGCTTCACAGTTGGAGGAGAGCAGCTGCAGCGGGGAACCCAGCAGACAGGGCTTTATATAAAGTGCCCTCCTCACAAAACCCACTCAACAATATGGAGTTTATTACCTGGGATTGTCTAGAACTGGGGAACATTCAATCAACAATCAACGTTAAGGCCCATATCCACAAATGTTTAACTTACCAACTGTAGGCTACACCAGTGTTCGCAAAATTAGGATTTCTTTCTACATTTATTTATTTTTTATTGTATTCTAATGTTTGTTCCCATTTTTTTGGATTATTATTTCTCCCTTTATTAAAAGGCAAGTGATATAGATTACAGAGCAGAAACATATATGGACAATGAAAAACAGTTAACAATACTCAAGCCAATACAAATGAATGAAGTTTATGTCGGTATGAGTCTCTCCTTTTCTATATGTGCCTACATGTCCAAGCTGGCTCCACAGTCCTGCATGTTCCTCAGCACACATGTGCACACACGTCTTGAGTATTTTCACATGATTTTAGCACATTGCCTCAACTCTTAGCTTAATAAGTGCCACTTTTTGAGAACTCACTTGGATTAAAATTTGAGAAAGTTTGGCAAAACAAGGATTGTATCAGGACTGGCCCACACTGCCTGCAAATAGTGATATCTTGACAAGTTAAAATGACTGAAATTAAGAATGTCTGACCCAGCGGCGACACCAAGGGCAGTCTTGGGGGGGTCTCAAGACGCTCCTAAAATTGCTTCTGACCCCACATAGGACCCATACGACCCAGGTTGCCGCGGTATACTATATAGCGAGAGGAAAGGCTGTTCCTGCTCTCCCAGTCACACATGCAGCAGCACACAGCCGTCTCTTACATTTTCTCAACCTAATCATTGCATCATTGCAGCTTAACCTAAACCAAATGACAGTTTATTATGATCAATCTGTTTTACTCAATCATTTTGTGCATTGGACGAGCTGTCCGGCGTCTCCGCGGGGTTATCCAGACTGTAGCGGGGCAGGTGCCTCTCTGTCACTGGGCCACCTCTCGTTACTCCAGGGTCAGATCACTGCATCTATGGTCAGATCGCAGATTTGTATTGATATATGTATATGGCGTTTCTTTCTTCCCTTTGTGCACCACCTGTTCATGGGAGCGTACTTTCTGTGCTACGCAGTCTGGAGTCGCGTTGAGGCTTACCGTATATACGTTGAACCGGTGGCCAAACTAATTGAATGACATAGGCTAAACACAAGCGTCGAGGTGCCTCGTTCTGGGTTGTGTATTTTATCCATAGATATATCCAGAGACAGAATGGTTTTATCACAGTTCAGTTCTATATTCACAGAATGGTTTTTATCACAGTTCAGTTCAGCAAAGTTTGTTCTGTGGAGTGGACGGTGTGGTGTCAGCTCCGCCCCCTGTCCACAGCTGAGTGTAGGACAGGAGCACAGCACTTACTCTATAAGGCTGTTATATTTGAAGTCATTCAGCCTGGCTCTGTTTTGTTCTGCATCAGAAGAATGTCATAATCAACATGTTCTTGATTAGTAATCAATGGCACCACTCACAACAGTTTGGGAATATACAGCCTCATCATCACTTATTTGCGTAGCCACAGATCACTGATACCTTTTCCCATTTTTTTGGCTACCAATTCAGCACTATATTTCTATGTACAGTATAGGCTGGAAGGTAAATCAGTTGAATTGTATTCCAAAAATAGACCAAGTGCATTGTGAAACATTACATTTATTATTAAATGTCAATGTAAATGTTGTTTTAAGGAGACTTTTTTTATTGTAACTTTAAGAACCAACCATTTAACCCCGTAACAATGACTAACATACGCCTTATATGCTTTAGTTTAGGACATACAAAGCCGGGACCCGGACAAACATCTCGCAGAAGAATTTGTGGCTCCTGGACTTAATGATCTAGATCGCTCCCTTTAACTACACAGGAATGCGACCTCAAGAATCCTCCACTAAACGCTGGATAATGTTTAGCTGATGTCACACTCATCACTCCAGCTGCACTACAAAAACTAAAAATGACTTGATTTGAGGATATTTTTTCTATTTTGCGTAGCTTTGACTAGATTAGACATAATTACTACTGCCATCTAGATTATTTTTATTATGTGTCATTTCAGGCTGGCTTTAAGGAAATGCAAAATGCCAATGGAGCCAGACTAATGTTCTTACCCCATTGGCAGTTAAGTCGAAGCAATGTTGAAATATGTCAGAAACATCCCAGAAGTGAAATAATCTAGGTCATTATGAGCAACTATATCTTAATTAGTCTAAACAACTCAAATTTGAATCATTTAATCTATAAATGAATTATTTGGGCTGCACAATATAAGAAAAAAAGCAGAATATTCAGTTACTGCCTTGAATACTATTATACATTATTATTCCAAAATCATTTCAACACTGTACGTTATACATGAAATCTTAAGCAGTTTAACAGTTTTTTCATCAAATTGTCTCAAAACAACGGTGCAAAAAATACTTAATCGTGACCAAAACAGGGACGAAATGGAACCATATTGAAAAATCAACCACATTTTTGAAAAAATCTCCTTCCTGCGATATGGAGATAGTGTCACCCCTCCTCAAAACATATTACATCGAAACTATATTCTTTTTGTTTCATAACTACAGATGGGTATTATTAATATTGAAGCAGTATCTGTTGTTGTTCCAGTACAAATGTTAACCGACAAATAAGGTTATTCATCTTGAAGTAGTTTGACTCATGGGTTGATAATTGTTGCTATAAGTCAAATTGGACCCAATTCAACCATATACCATCATTCATTTTCATTTCACTGTATCTGATTTTTAGCTTACCAACAATCAAAGCAAATGTAATAGTTAGTTGTCATCTAAACTCATCCTTAACTTGTGTGTGTCACTACTTGCAGGGTCACAGAAATGGCAACAAAACTAGCCTGCAAGTTTGTGAAATGGATACAAATGCTTCATAATTAGATGTCCGAACAAGGAGAAAACAGATGTTGTTCTAGGCAAGGATTCTTCAGTCTTCATCTGTACTCTATAGTTGAAGTGTAGGACGTTTCAATCTTTATCCAAAGATCTTCCTCAGCAAATGAGTAGACTTGACATGCTCGTGGGTCTCTTTAAGAGGAAGATCATTTTGAGGAAGATCATTGGATAAAGAGGGACACGTCGTACACTTCAACTATAGAGTACAGATGAAGACTGAAGAATCTTTGCCTACGATGGACAACTCCTGTACGACTGAGAACCTACACAGACAGATTTTGTTCTGGTTTAGGGCCTTTATGAATTTAGCTTTATACACAAAGGGTGCTGTGAGGCAGGGATGCTAACCACTGTCACCATAAAAGCATGATGAATTTGTAGATATCCACCTCAAATACCACTGTTTCAGACTATTCTTATCTTAAATCCTGTGTCCCAGATATAGTGCTCCACTTTCACAGTCGCTTATAGTAAAAATCTAAAACAGCACGACTGCGGCAATGCAGAATAGGTTGCGTTCAAGCGACATCACAACATTGTAAAGAAAGTTTAAAACTGAGATGGGGCTAGGGCTGGGTGATATGATGATAAAAACCTAATCGTGATCTGGTCTTCATGACGATGTGCTTTTTTGGGAACATGGTCATGTGGTGATTCAGTGGTTTTTATGTTTAACGCAGCTCTGACTGAGCTCAAATACTGACACTTTTCTCCACTCACTGCCTCTGCCGTCGGGATTAAACCAGGAGAAAACTAGGTCTAAACCAGGTCTAAAATCAGGACAATATCACAGACTGAATCTGGATTAAACCAGAATTAAACCAAGAAGTAAACCGGACTTAAGCAGAGTCTGAAATCAAGGTGTAAATATTGGATAGAATGAAAGGATGATTACCTTGGTCTAACCCAGGACTAACCCAAGACTAAACCAGGACTCCATCAGAAATCAACCAAGAGAAAAAAAGAGTCTAAATCAGGTCTAAACCTGGACAATATCGGAGTAAAACCGGTCTTAATCAAGTCTAAACCACTACAACACCAGGTCTATACCCTGGAAGAAACCGCTTTAGTCGCCTTTAAAAGACAATTTACACATGAATTGTGAGAAAAAGGCAGGGTGAGGAGGGCAGCTGTAATCACTATTGGCACCTGCTCCACTGTAGGATTCTGTAACGTGAATGCAACCTATTTGATATCAATCTTTGTCTTTCGTGTCTCAGCTTTTCGATGTAAATGTAGTTGTTTCTGACTTCAACTCCTATTCTGAAGGTAAAAATGCACTCCAGCCTGCACTAAATGCTGGTGTAGTGGACGACATCAACACAGCTGTTGTCAGAGGCGCGCCCAGACTCCCCCCATGGACTTACATTACATCCTGAGTCATTACCAGCTCCAAAAGGCTTTCCACAGCCTCCTCTGGCACCACACCCAGCACTTAATGCCCACTGTCTGTCTCTGTGTGTGCCTGTGTGTGTGTGTGGGAACCCTGTACATGTGTGTGTTTCTGTGGGAAAATGAGGTTACAACATCCTTATTCCGAAACTTGCCATGAAGTGCAGAGTTAGTGTGGTGGCTCTTGAATTGTGCTGCAGTAAATCATTGGAGGTATTTAGCAAGGATGTGAGATCAATTAATCGCTATTTAAGTGGTCTCAACTGCCAAAATCTGCCATTATTTTGTAATTGAATTCAAGTTAAGTCAAGTTTGTATATATAGAACACTTAAAACAACCACTGCTGCCCAAAGTGCTGTACAGGCTATAAAAGTGAAAACATACAAAGAAGTAAATGCAAAAAAATGTAAACAACAAGCTCGTATTGAACGCCAGTGCATACAAGAGAGTCTTTAATAGAGACTTAAACATGTTTAAACACTGAGCTGTCCTAATATTCAGGGGAAGAGCATCCCAGAGTGTAGGAGCCGCTACGGCAAAAGCTCGGTCTCCTCTGGTCTTCAGCTGTGACCTACAGTAGGTACATCTAAAATCATTTGGTTTGCTGACCTCATTCTTCTGCATGGGACGTGGACAGACAGGAGTTCTGTAAAGTCGAGGGGGGCTAACCCATTCAAGCATTTAAAAACAATCAGCAAGATCTTAAAATGCATCCTGTATCCTGACAGGGAGCCCGTGCGATGAGGCCAGTACAGGGGTTATGTGTTCAAATGTTCTGGAGCCTGTGATCAGGCGCACTGCTGCATTTTGGACCAATTGCAATCAATGGATTGAAGCCTGGTCAAGTCCACAGTACAGGGAGTTACAGTAGCCCAGACGGCAGGTAATAAAGGCATGAATGACATGCTCCAAATCAGGAAGATAGGGCTTACTTTACTCAGAAGACCCAGCTGGTAAAAGCCTACTTTAACCACTGATGTCATTTGCTGATTTAGCTTAAATGAACCACCATCACCCCAAGATTACAGACTGTTTAGTGGCAGTAGTGGCTCACTTCATTCGTGTGTGACTTATTTTTGATCATTCTTGATTTTTGTCCATACCGACCTTTGAGATGACTTCTGTTATGATATTGGGCATTACAAAAATAAATTGATTGATTGATTGAGTGAGCTGAGCGCAGTGACATCAAAGGTGTTTCCAAAGATAATTGTTACTTATTGTTTGGTATTTGTTGTATTATGTCTGAAAATGGCTAACCTAATAGTTTAGAGTCTTAACTTTAGACTTCTTCAAACTTGTGCTGAAAAAACAACAGAAAAATTGCAATTGCGTGGTATTTTTTCCAAATCATCCAACTCCGGCACACAGCATTTAATGTATCATTATGCAGTTGTACTTAAGATAAGATATGATAGTTCTTTCTTGGTCTCACAATGGAGAAATGTATTATTTCGCCACTGGGCTGGCTATTGGCAACGACATTACATTATGATACATATCCTGATACAGGGTCCACGATATGACACGTATCCCGATACAAGTGTATCCTAGTAGAGTGTCCATAATATAATACATATTCCAAAGAAACGTACGAAAAATGATCTTGTGGGTGTAATAAGTAGAAGTTTTTATTATGCTGGATATGCTCAGTAAGGTAAACCTGTTATTGCAGTGGTTAGTGTATGTGTTGTGATCAAATCACGATACAGGTGCAATATACATATATTATTCTGCAACAATATATTGCTGATACAATATATTGAGCACAGTATTTATGTAGATTTTTAAGACAGCTGTACTTAACTTGAGTATTTGATGGCGACTTTTTTTCTTTTACTCCAGTCCTGACTTTTCAAAACACTTTCTACCCCTTACATTTTCAAAATGTGCTTGGTCCTTTTTTAGAAGCATGCACTGTTCTTTCCTTGAGTCTTATTTTTTCCCAAATAAATTACTTAGCCTATTTATTAGCTTTGCTACATTGTCCTGTTTTTAGAATAAAGTTTTGAAAAGCGTTATACCAAACATAAAGGCTGGGAACAAATCAATCCAAATACAGCTATCACATATGATTTAAGTCAGAGCCAAAAGACAAAGCTCTCGATTCACCGATTGGTGCTGGGACACTGGGAGGAGGCTCCGGGGAAGACCTAGGACACGCTGGAAGGACTACTACGTCTTTCAGCTGAGCCTGGGAATGCCTCGGGATCCCCCAGGAAGAGCTGGAGAAGTGTCTGGGGAGAGGGAAGTCTGGGCATCTCTGCTCAGACTGCTGCCTCCTTGACCCGGGCCAAGATAAAGTGGAAGAAAAAGCATGGATGGTTTGAGTCAGCATTTAAGAACAAGCTAAAATGTAAAAAGAAAAGGATAAACACGAATAATAAAAGTTAGATTAATTTGGAATAATTCAATACAAAGCCCATATTAATTGGATGTTTTTAATCAAGTTCTACCTTCCACTGTTTTAACTTCCGTTTTGATTGTAGTAGTGTTTGAAGTGCTTTTGCTTTTATCATTTTTATATAAGCATCACTGTCATTATGTACTTTCAAAAACATATTTTGTTTTGTTTTCCAAACTACCTGCAAAATAACATTACATAATCCAACGTTTTTTTTTTCTGTTCAGAGCAAATCGTGGAGAAAGAAGAGGGCCCGTACTACAATCACCTCGGAGCAGGTCCCACTGTGGCCTCCATCCGGACCCTGATGGAGTCCAGGTAAGACTCCAGACTTCATGGCTGTTCATTTTGTGCAAACGCTGCCAATTCGGACATTTACACCTCAGTTTATATTTCAGACTCCTTTCCCTGCAAAAAGTGATGTATTTATAGGCAAAGATTCTTCAGTTTTCATCTGTACTGTAGTTGAAGTGTAGGATGTTTCGTAAATAGCATATTTCCCCTTGATTTGAGCAGATGAGTACAGTTATCTGGCAATGAAGTATTTTGGCATATAAAATAAGAAAATAAATCAAATTTCACTGCAAATAAGTAGTTTTTTCTTATTTTAAACGCAAAACATCTTATCCATTGGCCAAATTTTTTCTCCTTAAGGTCAAAATGTGGCTAGCGTTAGTCCGAGGAGTCCATGTGTGTCCGTGTGTGTGTGTGTGTGTATGCGGGGGATGTTTGGCAAACCCCTTCCTATTTGTTGTCAGAGAATGACTTAGGACTCCACAGAGGCTTTAGAGTCCCGGCTTGACCCCCTGACCCCGGCTCCCGTTTCCCCCGTTGTGTCCAAAAAAAACCCGCTCATCTCCCACTCTCCCATTGATCCGGGGTGGGGTGGGGGGGTCTCACCGTTCAGGGTCCCGCCAGATCCACTCAGCGCTGAGGTGTAAACAATAGGGACTTATCAGGGACCGGCGGAGACCTGAGCTGAACCGTGAGCCAACGTTTGACATGTCCCGCCGACCCCCCCCCCCCCCCCCCCCCCCCCCCCGGGAGCTGTGGACCTCCGCGGCCCCAAAACAACTGCGCTACAGCTAATTTGTCATGTCTCCGTGGGACTTATTCTCTTATTATAGGTTTTACTATTTTCGGGATGCGGTGAGGTTC